>JAACJT020023526.1:0-70140 GCA_009936485.2 Gymnarchus niloticus | reverse complement strand
GAGAGACGTAGGAGCGGTCATGGGGGGAGAGACACAGGGGCGCGCTCGTGGGGGGAGACAGACGTGGGGGCGGGCGGGGAGGGACAGAAGCAAAAAAAGTATAATAAACTCCCTGTCGATCAAATGCACATCAACAAACAATGCCCCAATTGGGGCCTACGGATTTATCTAGCAACCCGATGTCTGCAAACCCTCTGTTGGTACTGCGGGGGGATCAGACTAGGGTTTTTGGAGAGCTAAACATTTGAGTATAAGCCTGCGCTTGAGTCATGCCAAAGTGGCTTATTCAAGATCTTACTGGTCACCTCCAGATGTAAATAGGCTGGCATTCACTGTGTTACTACTACTGTCACTCTTATTCAGCCACACAGTGGGATGCTTCCATCCAAGGATGTTTGAAAAGCTGGAGGTTACCATAAACCAGATACAGGTAGGCACCCAAGCTACAGCGGAAGAGCCTTGAAGAATAGGAACCTGCAAACTGTGATGGGAGGCAAATAAACCAGTGAAGGTCTGCCACAATCTGTTAGCTGGCTCAGGAGAATGCTCTGTTGCACCATGAAGCAATGAGGAGAAAAACCTTTCAGAGCTGCAACAGCCCAACCAGAATCCTGGCCAAAATGTGCAGCTGGTTTTGTCATTCTGCACAGGTGTGATTCCACTGGGAGGCTAACTATCTGGCATGACCCCATGACTGGCTGACAATGTGTATAATTTCAGGTCAATTATGTGCCACTGCTGTCTCCAACTCCATTACACTGTTAATCCGCTTTTGCTTAATTTTACAAGCAGCAAATCCTGACATGAAATGCAGTCAACATGCCAACCTCATTAAATCAATAATATGCATCCCATATAAGTGTCACACAGTGATACACACCTAACTTTTCACTTTCTTTGAAATAATGAGCAGCTGTTCATTTAATGGTTATGGACTCCAGAACAAATTACTGCTGATACAGTACCTGGAAACACTATTTTGGTTTTGGATTAAAATATCCTATAAAAAGATTGCACTGCATGCAATTATATTTTTAGTTGCTTAGGCAATGATTTTTATCTGCTATAGCATTCTAGAAAGTAAATATAAATATAGCTGGATTGAGGACACTAACGAGAATCTAGGAATCTAAACTTTTTGGTCTTGAGTGTTGTCATTTGACAGCTATTCCTCCTGTTTACAAGGGGAGGAGCTGGAAGGCAACGAGACTTATGTGACACTCCCAGCATCTATAAACCTTACAATACAAGCATGAGGTAACTGCTCGTCTTTGACACCAGTCAAAAATGAGCCCAATGGGTCACTGACCAATACGACAATGTATAAACAAATATGGTCAGTAACTTTGATGGCAGATTTACAGAACAGAGGTACTATGGGGTTAAGGTCAGCGCATTGATGCACTTAGAATTATTTCTGAAGTTCCACTCATTCGTGCTCTTTTCAACATGAGTGAATAATTCACAGGACTGAGAGCAAAGCTGGGATGGGGGGGGTGATGAGAACCCAAGTGATTAATCGGATCCGAGAAACCCAGATATGGACTTCCGCTGATGTGACGCACAGGCAGGCTGAGATCTCGTGTGGTGCTGGACCCTGGTCGTGAACGGAGGTGGTAGGCAGATTCCCCACAGCTCAGGGGTGGAACAAAAGTCAGGCTGTTACTATGACAACTAACAGCTATGCAGCCAGGGCAACAGAAGAGCTTGTCTGAGCCTACAGGTGAAAATGCGACTGACAGAACGAAGATATGGAGATGCTGGGCTAAGGCTGACACAAGCAGCTATCATGTCTTAGACTACTGGAGAACGCAAAGTCAGTCACCTTTGCATGTATGAGCAGAACTCAGCATTACCCCTGCTGTTGTCTTCCTGACATCTTATCAGATTTGCGACTGCAGTCCACACTTTGGAGGCATGACAGTGGTCAGATAAAAGCAGGCCAGTCACACTCACTGATTCTAGAGCAGCTGCAGTGAATGTATGGTCTGTATTTTCACCGCTAGAGGGTTTTTAGTATTATAGGTGAATATCAAGTTTTTACTGGGATTGTAAGTGCTCCATTTGGACCTGCAGGTTCTCCGATTGCTCCACCTGTTCATCCAAATATCTCTGGAGCTTCCTGGTGTTATTGTAGGCTTCATCCAGCTGAGACACACAAGAGATGAAGAATGTGAGGTCCAACGACACCATCAGCATGCAGTAGGGACTATGACCAGTCATCTGCTGTCAAACCAGACGGTCACTTCAGGTCCACTTGACTATGGCTGCTTTCCTAGCCAATATCGAATCAGTTCCTACTGCTCATCTACATATTTAAGGAGGCTCAAATTCCTCACTTCATCCTCCACCTGCCCCAGCTCCATCTTCAGCTCCTATACCTGCAGCCTCAGCTTCTTTACTTCTGCCTCATGCTGTTCCACCTGCAGGCTGGCGTGTACCAACTCCGCTGTTTTCTCCCAGTGCTGCTTCTTCAGCTTGGAATGGGAGTGGCACATGTCTGCGAGCTCCTGCCAGTTGGAAAGGAATGCCTTGAGTTTGGCCCTCATTTACAAGAGCCTACAGGACCTTCACACTATATTGCTTGGAAATTCATAGCAAAGAAGGACCACAGAAGAACCTTCACATCACAGAAAATATAAATATTGTAAGAGCTTGTACCAGAAGGATGTGAGGTTCATTCACAAGTTATCTGACGATCAATTAAAGACTGTTGGATTTTGAGACTTACTGTCTAACGCTACTGAGGAGTACAGCCTACATCTTTGACAGGCAAAACCAAATTCACAAAAACAAACCACTGTGTAAAAAGGGTGCGGACACACACACACACCCTGTTACATCTTCATTGCAACATAACCAAAAGGTGCTGGACACACCCAAGTCTGTGTTTGGCCAGAGAGGCAAAGGCAAACTCA
Organism: Gymnarchus niloticus; assembly: GCA_009936485.2. NCBI lineage: Eukaryota > Metazoa > Chordata > Actinopteri > Osteoglossiformes > Gymnarchidae > Gymnarchus > Gymnarchus niloticus. Next base: position 67,222 of record JAACJT020023526.1, on the reverse strand, counting down.
GCTGTTCTTCAGCGGTCTCTGCCCGGAAAGAAAGACGAAGGTTAATGGAATTGAAATAACCTTGTGAGTGTAGCTGTTGGCTCGGGCAGACAAAAACCAGCCCGCTACTATTATCTCCCTCAGACAAAGAATATCTATCTGACATGGCTTGGATCTGAACTGAGGGAGTGCCAGGGAACGCATGTGTGAATATCGATCATTAACTGGCTGCAGACATCCCATCAGGGCTCTTATCCCATTTATGCTTAACAAATGCAACGGCGCTGGCCTCTCTCTGTCAATCCTGCCACCCACGACTGGTCCCCAGGTCATGACCTGAACTTCGAACTTCATTTATAACCCGACTTGAGAGCCAAGTGTTCGGCTATGAACTACGCAACTTAACACAGTTTTCTTTTAGTGATCATCATATAAGTGCATTAAAAGAGTACATCAGACATGGATAAAATATACAATAAAGGAAGGGTTTATTTCTGCTTTAAGTGTGCACAAGAATTTCCCTTTAAATAATTAAATTAGCATTAAATAAATCATAGCATAAATAAATGATATGCCCGTTGTGATGAATAAGCGACCTCTAATTACTTACATGCCCTTCTACCTGGTAAGAGATAAGAGCCCCCTTTCCCCGTTTCTGAAGGAATGACTCACTGCATATTGATGGGTGAATATCACCCCCACCCTCTCTCAGAGAAAAAAAGAGGCTCTGTACTGTGCATTGGAGAAACGGCTCACTCCCCGGAACCGCTAGCAGCCAATGCATAGCAACAAGGTCATATTAATGTTAACTAATCCGGGAAAATGTCTAATAAAGCAGTGGTGCTGATATTGGATAAACAGACGGCAGATACCTAGACAGGCAGACAGACATGTAGATAAACAGATGGTCAGACAGATAAACCTGATTATTCCCAAAGGAAAAATTTAGGATGATAACGAGGGTTATGAATGGATGATTATGAGGGCTATGAATGGTTATGAATTCTGTACCATGACTGAGAGCTTAATACCAAAGGGTACTCCATGCAACATATACCATCCCATAATACATTCGTATACAATTTGGATTTGACCACTTTCTGGTCAACATAGATGTCACAGTCAAACATCAGGATAACCACAGAGAGGGTAACTGTCAGGCGAGGCAAAGGTGTAAATGGAAAATTCCCGGAAGAGGAGCCCTCGGTGCAAGGGGCAGAACGCTTTATTTCACACTGGCTTACACCAGATATTTCAGCAGGGCTGGGGAGGTCCAACCGCATATGCAAACACGTAGACACACAGACAGAGGGACACAGAGACGGGCTCTAAGCGCAGGAGCCCATGGAGAGAGAGAGAGAGAGAGAGAGAGAGAGAGAGAGAGGAGACACACACACACACACACACACACACACACACACACACACACACACACACACACACACACTTCTACGAACAAACAAACTTGTAACAGATTCAACGGCGAAAACACTTAAGACAGAGAGAGCGGCTAACATCGTAACGACAGTAACGATCATAACGGCGTCGAGGAGAGGATTCGTCGTGGGGAATTGGGGCGCAGAGCTGGTGGTGACAAAACAGATGGCGAAGCACAAAACAAAACCGTACCACACATCCAAGCTATTAACCTGTAATTGCTTGCAGAAAGTGGTTTTATTAGCCCATTTTATTCATCTCCAGGCTCACATTCACCCCTACAGCAACAGCCATCTCTGCAGATAATTTATCCCGCTTATTAAAACAATAAAAATAAATTTGGCCGCTGAGGTGATCCTGAAAGAGCCACACATCTGTTCCATCTCTGGCACGTGTGATTGGAGGCCAGCATCCCTGGAAACTAGCGCCGCCCTGGAGGTTCCCATGGGAAGTATGACACTGCCCTTTATTTTGGCTTATGCTAACATAGCTATTCTTGAATCGGTCACCACAGCAACAACATGCTGCTTCAACTTTCTGCATGTCCCGAGTAATACAAAGGTTCCTGTGAAAGCTTCCATCTGCATTGTGATCTTTTCTTGCTTTTTTGGTATTCTGGTCAGGTGAGCATCCAACTGCCTTGACAGTAATGGGCACAGTTATAGGGGCCTGCCCAAAACTGATCTCTCCATAAACACAGCAGGGATTAGCAGTACTACAAAAACTGGCAGTTTGGCCAATCCATCACTGGGAAGCCTGCAGACACCGGATAACAGGACAAAAAATTAAAAAAAAAACAACTCCCAACGGAGGCACTGCCTTAACCTCATCGGACTCATGTGTCTAGCCTGAACTTTAGCCTCAAATTGGATTAAACAAGGAAAGCAGGAAATCAGAAAAGTACTGACAGGGCAGTGGGTGCAGGGCCAGCTGAGAAATTAAACTGGGACTCCGCCTACCATCACTGGTGAAACCTTAGTGAATAATTAAACAGCTCCGGTCGTCTCTGAAAATCTTTAACTGAAGGAAGATGAACACCCACCTTCTCTCCTGGAGCTGGGGAGCTTATTAGTATTGTTAAAAAGGAACGTGAACCTTGAACAAAAGAACAGGCTTTTGTTTTTCAAAAACTTACCATAAAGACTCCAGCCCCCCCAACCCACCCAATTAATGCTGGATATTTCTGGAGTAGAACTTTAACACCTGGAAATGTCATTCCTTTCCCCCCCCCCCCACAAGTTAAAGCTTCCAAAAGTATTCAAAACTGCCTCATGTCTATTCTGGCATATTCCCATTCTTAAAACAAAATTTGAATATTGTGATTTTTGATATAAGCCAACAATCTGTTTCTCAGTTTTGCATCCTAGGATGTTATAATGACAACACAAACAATTTCAGGAGATTATATGAAACCAGTTTGTTTTGTTCAATAAGAGCATTGTTCCTGGGTATGACAATTAATTAACCTATCACCTTTGAGCTTACATCTTATAAGCAATGATAGAAATAACCAGCAGGGGGAGCAGCACCCAGAACAAACAAAATGTTTACAAGAAGAATGAGAATAGAATTTGAGGAAGATCAGAAAAATCACTACTATACATCAATAAAAATTCATCATTAATAAGCATTTAATACTTAATACATGAACATATAATAGATATTTAGCTAGAGTTCTTCATCCTGTTCATCATGACCATTGTCTCATCTCAGTTCTGATTTAACGTTTTTGTTCTACATATTAGTGGTTCTGACTGGCAAATTCCCTTCTGCCTTTTGGTTTTTAACAACATTTAAGAAATGTTATAAGTTTGGATTAAAGGGGATCCTAAAACCTACGATAACAGCCGACGTAAGAAGCAGCTGCAGCAACCAAAGGCGATGGAAATTCACAGAAGCTCGACTGCATTAAGATGTACTTGCTCACATTCTGCATCATGGAAACTACCTGACTTTATTCGGCAATATTTGTGAAACAACTGGGAAGAGGCGGAGACTGGGTATGTGCCTAAATAGCCCCTGAATACATACAGTGACAAGCCGACCTTCGTCTCTGTTGTTCACACAACCAAAGGACCACATACAGTAGAAAAGTGTCTGTTGGCTTTTATGAAGTAGTGTGTGCATTGTGTGCTTGTGTGTGTGTGTGAAGACTTGAATGGTACGCGGTAAAAGTGTGATTTAGAGTCAGTGGGTAAGAAAGTCCATCATACTGATTTACAGGTTATACATTTCTGAAGGTCAGACACTGGACATTTTTCTCCTTGCAGATAGACCCAATGTCCTCAATAAATCAAAAGCACCACCCCCTGCAAGCCCCTGAAACATGAGTCCTACTGGAACCCCCCACAACCCCGCATCAGCCATGGGGGAGTGACCTGACTGCCTCCTATCAAAATGATTAATGAATCGATCGAGTTCTCAGCTGCTGAGGCTAGAGAAATGGATAGACCACATTCAGATGAGAAAGAGGATTATTCAGATGCTATTTCCCCCAGACCGTGCAGATTGCCAGGCCTCTACACACCACACGCATGCACATGCCTACGCACCCCCAGCAGAGTACGGCGTCTATCATGAACATACGCATACACCCACACTCTGCATGCAAGCACACTCGAGTGCTGGCGTTCAAACACAAACGTGACCAGGCTACACCGTTTCCATTTCTCCTCCCCCGACACAAGGCTCCAAAGACCCAAAAATCTTGTGTTTTCGTGCCCCATGTCAACCCACGTCAGACATCGGCCACGGTTCCTCTTCCCATCACCCACTGGATCCCACTGGCAATTGCATGCCACGATCTGTGTGGACAAATGCATCCTCTTGGCTGTGGAAACGTGGCCTTCGTCTGTCATGAGCGCCACCCCCTCGCCGTCAGGTTTACCTTTGTTTCTTCTTCTCTCCTTGACACACCATTCATCCTGCGTGACAACGCCAGCCTCCTGACAGCTGAGACGCTCCCTCACGGTTTCGCCATGAAAGATGTCTAAGCGAGACATTCTTTATCTCTTTCTGTAATATTAATGAGTGTCTCAAAAAGCAGAGAACAGTCTACACAACTGAGCACAGGTAAACAAGGCCCCGTTATTGCCACGGCTGGTTATTTTCCTATTTTATCACTTATCTTTGGAAGAGCCCTCTGTGGCTAATCTTGGTCTGCATATCCTTGCCGTCTTGTCTGTCACTTAGCCATTAATACCGTGTCAACATGGTTTTTCTTTCAGCTTTGCAGTCAGTCACAGCTGTGTCCTCCTCAGCTGAAAAGAGCCACCTTTTAAACCTCACCTAGCTTCTCCCATCCAGGTAGCCCATCAGATTGAACTGACTCCTCCTACTCCAGGAACCACCCCTGAGAATCTGGCACATCATCCTCCTTCTGAACAGAGGAAGAGAGCATGACAGCAGCTTAAGCTGTGTTTGTTTAGCTCTCTGTCTCCGACTGAACCCAGGCCACCATGCTGTAGGGTCAGGTGGCAGCCAGGCAGGTATAACAGCACCGTTCAGTAAAAAGCTTCAGCCAGCTCCATAAATTGCTTTGGCTGCTACTGGTTGAACTTGTGATGGGCTTGTATGAGGAGTTTGAGGAGAACTAGCACCTACCACTATGAATCTCCCATTAGTGGCTCACTGGTAGCTGTGCCATTTATGGAAAGGGGAGAACAAAGATGACCAAAAGGACAGAGAAAGGACAGATTCCATGATCGAGGAGCACAACGGGTCAATAACCATCGGCACGTTTGACCACATGTAAAGAAGTAGGCTGTCACACGGCAGGGAGCCCTTGGAGGTGTGCAGGACAGCAGCTCGCTGTTAAAGGCCTGTTGCCATAGCAGCGGGAGGGAGGAAAGCCACAATGCACTGTAACCGGGCTCCACCCGTGAGCAAGGAGGATTTAAGAGGTGAGCAGAGGTTGGCCCTGCTCCACCTGTCTTCGGGATTTCAAAGACCACGGCAACGTTAGGCTTGACCCAGCGGAAGTTTGAAACACGCAAACTCAGCTTCGAGGTGGTGTGCACGCCATCCCCAGTGAGACTGACACTGCGGCTCACCTTGTTCCTCTTGAAGAGCTCGGACTGGACGCTTTTGAGTTCGGTGTCCAGGGCGTCGGAGGTTTGCCGGCGTCTATGTGCCAGCTGCTCCTCCAGGTTCTCCACCTGTGCACACAGATTCTTGTTGTTGCGCTCCACCGCCAGCTTCTCTGTCTCCATTTGCTCCCGCCGCCCCCACTCAGCCGCGTTCTCTACCTGCAGCCGCTCCATCTGAGGACGGGGGGCATCTCATTTCACTAGCGTCACATGACAAGATGATGCTCAGCTAATTATTTTCCTTCTTTATTCTGTTAAGCCTCACGTTTTCATCCCCCTCCTCCTTATAACTGATTTTTTTTCCTTACAGATTTCCACTGGCACATGCTGCTGACTAAACAGAAAATCCCGTTCCAATTTGCCAGGTTAGTTTCGCTGGCCTCTCTTTGGATGGAAATTCAGCCGGTGACACATTGCTCCTAACTTAGAAGATCACGGCGAGATCTGGCCACTCACTACCGATGTGTTCGGAAAACACCCGGAGAAATAAATCAACCAATGACAAAGTGCAGATCAAGGCGGAATTGCTCGACACTTTCTGGGCCTGGGGCAATTCTGCTCCAGCCGAGATGGGGCCCGAATTTGGCTGAGATCATACAGCTACAGCCCTGGTACTTCTGGATCTCCAGGGTCAGAAATGGAGCATGGGGTTGGGAAAACGGATTTCATGAGTCCTCTCACAATCAGGGGTGGTCATCTCATTTCAAGGCAGGGAAATTGGCATCCTATCAGTGAAAGCCCGATGATAACAGACTAATAAATGTTTTAATAATGCAACACTAACCACACCCCCCACAAGCTGGAGGAGGCTATTGAGAGTTCTCAGTCAATTCAGGTGAAATGCCTTCATACATAGGGGTTACAAAGGGCGTAGCGGCTAAGGAACCCAAATATCCCAGTGAAGGTTGTGGATTATTTAACTAGAATCCCTTTGGAAAAATGTGCAAAGCATGCTGGCCTACATCGCTAATTGCATGCGTCACGAGGCTGAGATTTAGTCTTTTTTAACCAGGTGATGCAGCACACAAACGTTTAAAAGGGTCAGTTCTCAGTTCGCCTCGGGTCCTAGACGGCGCCTTCTCGTGGGAAGTGTCAACCCTGCTTGCTGTTCACCAGCCCAGCGGATACCAGACGCACCAGCACCTGTGTGACAGCTCTGCATTTGCCACACGCAGCATTTTGCTCTTGTTTTCTACCCCTCCCTCTTTGCTCCCTCTGTCTCACGCTCTTATTTTCCTGGGTAAATTACAGTGCATGTAACAGCCTATTACTGCAAACTGACCACAAAGCCCGTGGCACACGGTGCTGATCGATGTGGCTGCTTAAAGCTCGATGGCCCACCTCTGAGACAGAGGGTGAGCAACTGGGTAAAGGTCAGAAACCTCGAGAGCATCTTCTAATCATCTCCCAAAGCCTCTCCAGTCGTGTCTAACGAGCAGTTAATGTCATTGATTACTAACAGCACAATCACACCAAACTCAATGGAGCCTCCATTCAAGGCATGTTCCAGGAACGTGCCAACCCTCCAGAGCAGCAGGCCCAGGAGTCGCTATCAGCCAGGCCGAGCTGAGGCTCACCTCCCCCCACAGCTCAGCCAGTTTTTTTAATTCATACTGGTACGAGCCCCAAACTCATCTTCCAGGGCCTCTGTCATGCAGCTCAACTCATTCTGGTGCATTTCTTTCAAGAGATACAGCTGGGGAGAAGATCAGATTAGCTAGATCAGATAAGACAGACAGACAGACAGACAGATGTATGGATCAATCAGAGGGTGAATGAGGGGTGTTGTTAAAAGTGTTCTATAAATGCTGGACTGAAGATGTGTTAATTTGAAGAGATTAACTGGAAGTTGCAGAACTATATATCTTTTCTGGAGTGGAATTTACCTTTAAATAACCATGTAACACAAAACACTGCCAAGTATGCCAAAATTAATCCAATTATGACAAGAAATTCCTGTCCAGCACATGCTCCCCTATAAGACACACACACACACACACACACCCAGCCAGCCCTCAGGTCTTCTGCCACCAGTCAGTCCCCTCTATGGTCCAGTGTCATCTGTCACCGCCCAACACATGATGTATCAAGTCAGACTAAGCGTGCTTGATCCTGTTGATAAGAACCCTGTGGCTTTAACCTCTCGGTCAAAACATGACCGCTTTCACAGCGTTTAAGTCCCAACATTACCCTTCACGTCTTACCTAACGGTGACAGAATGCTAACTTAAGTGAAATTGCTTTCCATTTGGCCATGGTATTAGGACTGCAGAAACGTGCATTAGGACAGCATTAGAGTGATGCATTGGGGGCATTATTTCCACTTCTGACTATTCTCATCCTTGACAGTGTTGATCTCTCAGTATGGCTGACAGGCTGTCAACGCCGCCACGGGAACAAGCCACTGTAATGGGCTGGCTGGCAGTGCCTTCACAGTGGTTTTCAGAGGAGAGCTTTATTGCTTATTCTTTCTTAGTCTTTAGGCTGCTTGTGCCCCCTGCTGGACACCCTCCTGCACAGACAGCTTACACCATGGAAGAAGGAATAACAGTTTTAAACGCTTCTACGCAATCTGGCCCATCCAGAGGGAGACCGAGGAACTGTACAATGTAAAGGTGCCAGCAGAAGGACAGACTTGCAAATCTGACAATTCATTTTATAAACAAGACTGGTATTGTCTAACTATTCAATTAACTAGCAAATGAACCTAATTAGTCAATTTTCTGATTGCATTGCCTGATTGATTAAACCTTACCCTTAGCTGATTTCATCCCCCACTGTGACACTAGACAATCTTACCTCTTTGGTACTTTTGCTTTACACCCACAGTGACTATTAGGTGTCTCCCTGTTGTACTGACCCCTCCAGCCAAGTCCCCTTTTAACTTTCATTTCCCATCATGACTCCACGTCTCGCCTGGTCTGACACCTCCATCATCAAATCACTGAACCTGATTCATCAGCACAGCAATTGTGCTTTTCCATTTACAGCTTTCAGTGTTTAATGTGGCTACATAGTGTCTTGTGAATTTGAAGTTTTTTTCCCCCCATTTTAAGACATCTGTCCCAAGTCACAAAATGGATAGGACATTACAGTCAAACGCCACTGTACCCTTTCAGATGGCCACTAGCAGCCATCATGATCAGTCTGGCAGTCTTTCTGTTTTCAAGCAGATGTACTTTGAATCCATAATTTCATGACAAAGTACCACACATACTGTAGGTTTTAATATTCTGTCATTTAACATGACTTCATTTGCAACTGGGACCAAGTTTCATTATCCACCCCACCTGCCACTCACTCACGCTCCTTTAACAAGGCCTTCTGTGATTCATCAAGCCAGAGTCAGAGGGCATTGACTTTGTCAATGTCCTCCACCGTGGTGGTGCTAGCGCTGCAAAGCGGCTGGCCCAGAGCATGGTAGAAGCTGTTGGCAACACAGCTGTCCCAGGCCTCAGGACTGGTAGCCTTGTATGGCATGAATAATCCCAGGATCTCCAAGTCCTGTCCCCAAAAAACAGAGGGAAACATCTACCAGAGCTATGATGCTGCTCCATGGCAAAACATACATATTCAAATTTTAATCCATTCAACTAATGACAATACATTTTTTTTTTTTAATCATCTGTGGAACATACATTTCCCAAGTTACCATAGTTCCACAACTAAGAGGCAGCTACAGGATACAACCACTAGAGGGAGGCGTATATAAACAAAATCACATACTTCAGACGCTATGAACCACTATGAGGAAAACCAGGCACAAAGACTACTCTCATTACACGGGGTTCTCTCTGGCACATCAATCAATTAAGTTCTAATTAACTAAGTTGTGAATGCCCTACACTAATGCCTAAGGATATATCCCATCTGCACAGGGATAACCAGAAAAACATAAGCAGATGCCATACATGGCTTTGAAATGGTACTGCCACTCTGAGGACTGGCCCATAGCATGAAGAAATGTGATTGATCCTTGCAACTCCATGTTGATTATAACACAGTGGTTAAGATACCCATTTAAAAGGGCTAACAGGCATTCTGACCAGGAGTAACATGTGTGAACAGGGCACCAGGATTACAGTTTACTTTACTAAAGTAATTTCTGTTGAATGCTTATGGTCATTCATATACCTAGGACTCAATCCTACATCCAACCCTGCTGTCCACCCCCCAGGCCATTTTCTAACTCCAACCCAAACATAGCAGGTTGTCTCCTAACCCTAACACTATAACCATTTCCATCCATGACCAGTTTTTGCAGAGAGGTGCACAGAGCTAAGCCTCCACCTACCCTGCCTTTGTTGAGCTGTTCTACACTCATATCCCTCACTGGCTCCTGTTCCAGCAATCCAGGCTCCTCTGGGGGCTGTGAGGATGATGAGGAGGAAGAGACAGTAGATGCAGGTGGGGTTGATGACACAGTGGTGATCTGATGGTTGTCACAGGGTGGCAAATCATCATTGACTGCGAGCTCTTGCCCTTGGTGCCGCACACCTGCCAGTTCCTTAGCCAGTGTCTCCAGCCGCTCCCGCAGGTGCCGTGCCTCGTCGTCTCGAGCCCTATTCCGCTCCACCTGGACCTTGCTCCACTTCTCCCGCCAGTTAGCAGTGCAGTCGGACCACCAGCACATGGTCTTTTCCATCTGAGCCACCCTCACCTCGAGCTCCCGCAGACACAGCTCCTCCCAACTTTCCCAGTTGCTGACGTCAACCAGCAGAGATGGCTGCGGTGGTGGGCTGGAGTCGGGCGTGCCCCCTGTCTGGCTCAGGGCAGCTATGGATGTGGTCATCATGCTAGCCGGAGACCCCATTCTGTCATGACTCAGGACCAGGCTGAAAGGAAGATTGGGGGCCAATCTAGCACTTGGAGGGGGGTGGAGGTTAGTCCTATGGTTCATTGTGGTGAAGATGCTCCTGGGACAGGAAAGAGGCAGTAACCTTATAGGCTGCCCATGGTTCTCAAGCCACCTGACAAAGCAAAACAGCAGCTATGGGAATTGGCAAATTTTCCAAGATAAACCCAGAAGGGCACTTACCAGTTTTCAGGTTGATGGCATTCTGGGAACACATACAACTAAGCAAAGGATTCTAACAACCGGTAATAATGACCAACCAGCCAAGAGTGTTAAAATGATGCAGAACAATTCAGAGGCAACTGTTTGTCAAAATGTCATTAGCACAAGTATCTTTGTTTTTAAAAGACATATAAACAGGTTTCAGAGTCCTGAACTAAAGACACATTTATAAAATATAAGATGAGCTGGCATCTTTGGCAATGTATTCTATGATCATTCACCTGTCTTCCATTAATAAACCGGGCCACACATACACAAATCCATCCTTCAGGAACATTCCACTTAACATGTTAACAACTGGCCAACAACTCTGTCACTTCCTATAATACTGAAACCCGAAGGCATCTTCCATAAAGACTTGTGAATAATCAACATTTATATAAAAGACAAATCATTATGATTGATTTAATAATCAATGAAAAGAAATGACTTCATGGTCATAACGGCACCCAGTACATTTTACAGCTATAGTACAAAGTATGTCATGAAGAAAGGGAAGTGTAACTTCTGAGGCCAAAAAGGTTCACAGGCTGAGACACACACAGGCAAAACACACCAGAGGACAGATGGTTTCCCACACTCCTCCACATGGGTGCACATCGAAAGATAATAACTATAATCAAAAAAAAACCCAGACAGGTGAAAGACGGTGAGAATAAAAACCCCAAGACAAGCAGTCAAGATCGAGTGACAGGAGGAGCTCACGCTAGATAATTTGGACCATGTAAGTGTCACACAAAAGTTAGAAACAGGAAATACTGTCCAGTTTGTTGGCCCCTAACTGAAATCGTGTCAGCCTTCACCTCCTTAGTTTCAGTAGCAACCGGAGCTTAGCTAGCTGATCATGGTGGTTTTCAACCGCAGACGCACCACAGGCACTTTGATAAAAGGGCACCGGCGCTTTGGTGCTGTGATGCTTGAAGGTTTTCTGGAACTTGCCTGATAGAGTCCTCATTTACCTAAATCTTTGCTGAAAAGTAACAGAAAACTAAGGGCTATTTCAGAATCAGAATTTATTTGGCCAAGTCATTTTTTCATTTGTGTGCAGGGAATTTGTTTTGGCATTTTTGATGAGATGTACGACGCGCAATTAACATTCCTCAAGTATCACAGTTCAACTCTACTCTATAAGACAAAGTGAGGACAGGTATTTACATTTAGTACAAACTGGTTCACAATATCCTTGCAACCCATTTTGGTAATTTTGTAAAAGACAATCTGACAACTTTAGAGGGATAGGTTATATGAAGTGATCTGTTGCTGCTAGACATGTACAAAAATGGTTAATACCAACATGCTTGAGTTCACAAGCATGCTGCACTCCTGAGTGACACTTAAGCCAAAACGGTTTATTAAATATGCAGCTCTATAAATGGCAGCACATGCTGGCCTTCTTGAAGTGTGCACTAAGCAGGCAAATAACCAGGAAGCTTTCCACCAACATCTACCCATAGTTGCACGAAGTCAAGCAGATCAACAGCCTGCAAAATATACACACATACACACCATCTTTTAAGACATGCCTTTTAAGCACGCCATCTTTTAACAACATCTACGGGGGGCCCCCAACAATGACAACAACTTGGAATCCATAGCAGAACCCTTCTCCAAATGTCCCAGAGTCCCACAAAAGCTAACACTGAGGTAGGAGCATGAAGACTAGGCAGAAAAAAAAATAAAAAATCTAGGCGCCACAGATTAGCAGGGTGAAAAACATGTGACCTGACTGGGCCAAACTAGGCTTTTCAGCCCCTGAAATTGGGTGGAATGCAAAGGTAAAACACAGCAGCGATGAATAAGAAAACAATACATGTTTAGTCTTTTTGAAATACATTCCAAGTCTGTGGTCGCCTAGCTCACAAACCCAGAATGAAATGGCTTTATAAATAGAGCTGATTGCCCAGGAGAACTCATTTCCATTCCCAGCTGAGAGCTAGGCCTGGCTAGGCCAGGACCACCAAATCAAAATCAATCTCTGAGCGAGGGGTCAGGCTTAGGTCCGGTGGGCTGGATACAGACCAGTTGCAGGAGATCTTGCCTGTCTTTCTCCTCCCCCAGGAGGAAGTGGAAAACATGGTGGGTTTAAGAAACCAGAACTACTTGGGTACGAGTAAGAGCCAGATGAATAGTCAAAGGGAAAGTTCTCGCTACGCTGCAGCATGCCCAAAGCCCCGATATGTCACCACAAATAAACAAGCTCTTCAAGCTGACTGTTTTTACAATTACTTTGCTACACTACAAAGGCCGAGGATCCCACAGTTGAGTGTCCAACAACAGATGATGCAGAGCTTGATTTCCATTGGTGGAGAAAAAAGAAAGTCAGGACAAAAAGACAGAAAAGGGGGTTTTGTTTCCTTAAAGAATAAAAAGGACTAATTCTGAAGCACAACCCCCATCCTTTTTGCAAAATCTTTCTATATCGTCCTGTTAACCCAAAAACCTCAATTCTGCACCAGGGCTATGCAGATTAGCTTTACTTCCGCTTACAGCACAAACTTCAAAGCTCATCACTGCCATCTCTGTACTTCAAAGATGAACAGAAGCTTTCTTCTGTCTTCAGAGTTGAAAAAGAGAGACATCAAGGCTGACTGTCTGGTCTCCTGCATAGTTAATAACCAAGAAATCCAAAGACTTCATTACAGAAACACAGGCAAAGACAACGTTTAAAAAAACCAAGCATTTAACAGCTGTGAGATGATCGAAATGGAGATATTACGGTATGATGGAGAGTCAGTGCATTAGTTGGGTCTGTAAGGTGCACTACATAACATATGAGTTAGCACCCATCAGTCACTGGAACTGCTCAAGATGCATGACAACATCCATGTTTCCCGTATCGACACCGTAAGTGTTGATTACATGACCACTGAAGATAATTTCACTTCTCTATTATGATCCATACTAAAACTGGATAAACCGTTTTGAAAAATGATGGATTTTTGGAAATTGAGGGCCACATTCGCTTTTAATGTTTAATATAATGCATGCGGTCATTTGTATGATAATGTCGTCTGATGTGTATTACACAGGCAGCTGGGGTCATTAAATGTTGCTACTGTTCAACGTGCTGTTGTGAAAACAACTTTCACTGTACTGAAATGCCCACAGAAAAAGTAGTATTAAACCCCACCCCACCCCTGTTTTTTTGTCACTTAAATGGTCACGTTTCTAAAAGGGGGTCCCTAATTCTAGTATGTCTATTTGTTGGGGGCTCCCTGATTCAAAAATGTTGAAGATCCATGCTATATGACTGCATGAGGCCACTGCAAGTGCAGGACACAGGTTTTACAGGGGGTAATTATGCCCCATAATCGACTGCATTGCTTGGCAGTGCATCTCTATGGCATTGTTGCCATGGAGACAGATGTCCGGAATGGCCAGTTAAAATAGTTTTTCAGTTGATCCCGAACGGTTCAAATGAACAGAAATTTCTGGTTAACTCCCTTGTGACAAATAAATAAAGGGAGGAAAACAGCAGTACAGTGACCAAATTCCATTCTACCCGGCACCATTGTGAAGAATCAAATCAGGCTAAGCTATTCAAAACTCCATGTGAATTGACCACACACTGCTACAGCTCATAAACAGGAAAAATGGTCTGAATTTAGAGATACTGCCATTGGCCAAAACAAGCTAACACACACAATCTGTGTAAAGTCTTCTAGAGCACTTCCTGTGCAGGATGTGGCCAGGAGTTGAGGAGGTATATGGGGAAGCTGCCAGGCTTTCAGCAGCCATTAGTAAAAACTAAACAGAACTCTGGCCTGCCCCACTGGGTACAGATGGATGACCTCTGATAAGGTGGGACACACGTGGAGAGTACAGACATGGAGAGAGAGGACAAAACAGGGAAAAGAGGTTTCTTCAGAGGCACAAAGATAGAACTGAGATTCAAGCAGAGCTCAGCAATGCACATCCAGACTTGGAAAAATGAACATGTGCACTCAGCAGCCAGTTTATCAGCTACACCTGCTCATTAATGCAAACAGCGTGCTCCAGCAGGCAGTGAATAACGTGGCTGCAACTGAATACATATACACAGCCTGCAGACATGGTCATGATGTTCAGTTACAGAGCATTAGAACAGATAAGACATGATCTCAGATTCTGACCACGACACGACTCTTGGTGCCAGACCAGGTGGTTCCAGCATCTCAGAAACAGCCAACCTCCCTAGATTTTCACACACTACAATGTTAAGAGTTTGCAAAGAATTGTGTGGTGAACAAAAAAAAAAAACCACATATTCATTGAACAGTAGTCCAGTGACCAAAAATCAGGTGGAGATGAAATCCAGGTGGTGAACAGAACAGAAGATCAGGATATATTGTGGGTCAAAGTTCCAAAAAGGGAACCACAAACGAACCCTTGAGAAAAGTGCTTAACCTAACCCTTATATCTCTGACACTACAAAATACCCAGTGACCTGCTGATGGAGAAAAACAGAGCCGGACCCTGTGTAGAAGACGCAGGGTCTGTCAGCAAAATGGAAAACCGGTATGGAGTAAGACAGAAGCTGTAGAAGCTGTATCCATTAACCATCACTGCTCCACAGAACAGAAAAAGATACGCCCTCAACTGCCTCCCCAGAATGCACTTCATCTGTCATACCTGCATGCTATCATGAAAAGAACAACCTCAATTGTAAACTATGATTTACATGTTCATTTCTCTCCCATGGGATTTCACCCTAAAAGGGGAGAAAGGCACACAACAAATTAGTCACTATAAATGGATGTGATTAATTCTGTTCACCTTCTGCTTGGGACTGCAATGTCCAATCGGTACACGTTTACGCTACCCATCTGTGGTCCGTTTATTTAATAGTATACTATTGGTTGTGAACTGGGTGTGGCTGAACCAGGAAACATTCCAACACACATTTTACCCAGCCCTATGCGAAATCCTCAATCCTGGATCAAATAAACAATAACGAGATTATGTTGGATTCCGAGGCAGCATGGTGGCTCAGAGAGTATGGAACTGTTCATTCATATCTACATGCTTGGGGGTATGAGTCCCTCCTCTGTTTGCAAGTTCTGTCATGTAGGATTCCTCCAGGTACTCTGGTCTCCTCCCACAGTCCAAAAACATCAGGTTAACTACATGGTTTCTCTAAATTGCCCATTGTGTGTATGTGTGTCCTGCAATGGACTGGCACCCTTTCCAAGGTGTACACCAGACTTGAGACTTGAGCTGCCTGGGATGTGCTCCAGGACACGGTCCATGATAAGCAATGGGATAATCAATGAACGTGTGATTCAAGCCAACCAAAAAAAGCAGGTCACCCTCAACACCCTTGAAATGAAGGAATGTCTGTAGACTACCTGAAGGCCACTGAAAAAAAGACAGCAACTGAGTGAAGTCAACCAACAATAAGTAATTCCTTAACTTCATCTAGTTATGCACTGCTGGACACCCAACCAAAGTGATTAAGTACCTTGTTCAAATGTGAAGAAGAAATAGCCAATCCTTTACAAGCTATTTATTCCAAACCCAACACTCTAAATGCCTACACCTTACGATGAGACAATGGAATTTCACCCAAAACTCTATCATCGGTTCTCACTGCGTACAACTGGAAAGTCATTCTGCTACGCCTAAGACGAGTCATCCGTCGCTAAACCCTGTCTTGGAATCCATCGTCTAGCAGATTGGAAAAACTTGTAAAAAGACAGAGGGGGATCACTGCGTGAAGCTCTGTAATTATGGTGCATTCGTCTCTGGGTTCCTGCTGTCGAGCAGGACTGAAATGAAGGATGATTCCCCTCGCTGTCCTCAGCCTTTCAGACAAAACCTGACATATTTAAGCCATGTCAGAGTTCCCATACAACCACAGTACAGCATTTAGGGTTAACCCCAAGAATAGGCATTTAGAGTAAACGCAAGGTACATTTCGGCACAACTGTACATTCATCCAAGTATAAGACGCTAAAATATGGCTTGAGATGCATTCAGTCAGGGAAACACACACAGATACTACAGGAAAGGATCATAATGCCTGGCATACAACACATTAAACAGGGTCACAATCCATAATCCGTGTCAGGCACTTGAGATGAAATGCTAAAACATGGCACATTAAAAGATGCCAAATCATGATGTCCAGGAGGCTAACACAATGTATGACACACACAAAGACAAGCTAACACGCTAGCAGAAGTCAGCAGATCTATCAACAAATGACTAAACTGTTAAATTTCATCTTAGTCCAAACTGGTTCAGTAGTGGACTACAGCAAGAAACGAGAGTTGGAGCAAAGTCATTGTGGGTAAAGCAGAGTGAAAAATATAAATGAAAATCAAGAATACAAAAAAAATGAAAGCAAGAACAAGCGAGGGCAAACTAGGTCAGCAAATTAGCTCCTGGTTTCATTAACAACTGCTTGAAGCCAAACAAGACCCAAAAAAAAAAAAAAAAAAAAGTTTGTCACCTTCAGCTCTTGGAGCACTCGTGCTCACACAGCTGCCGTGCCCCTTCTCCCTTCTCTCCTGGGTCCCGACACACTCCATGTTTGCTCTGGCACTCTAGCTGCGTGCACCTCTGATCTGTGTGTGTATCTGGCATGTGATGCTGAGTAAGGAAGAAAGCAAAGAGTTGTTAGAGGCAAACAGTCCCTCCCTCTCCTTAAAATGTAGAGTCACACAACCCCCCCCCCATCAGTAAACCAGCCCATCAAAAAGTGGTACAATAAAGTGTCCAATGGGAGCATCTGTTCATGCCATGCTGCCCTGAGCCCACAAAGGCAAGCTGCATATCCCAATCCAGCTCTTCTGTTTGGACCTCCTTTTTAACCTGCATGTGTCTGAAAGGCAAACGGCACATCTGTACACCAAAGCACTCACGACTTTAACAATTCCTTTCCTTCTCTTAGACATACAGCCATGATACCACTCTCTCTCTCAGATGCACAGAGACCTGATGAGGGTTTAAAAAAACAACCCATTTAATAAGACATCCTGCCTCTTCAGTTTTCGATACCCAGCCTCCCCACGCAGTTCCAATCCGCTGGCTCCCCCCACCCCCCTTTCCTAGAGACATAGAATCCCCCAAAATATTTCCTTTATCACATCATTTCAAGCAATAAATGCCAGCATTCCATAAATACCACACATCACCCACACATGTCATAAAGCTACACTACAGTGATCTATCTGAGGGTTGCAGGGCAAAAAATGCTAAGCACTGATTACAAAAAAGTTTGAAGATAGCAATTAAACTCTGATGGTTTCGCAGGCACATTACTGAAGCGGAGAGGACATAGCGAATAGGCAAGTCCAACATCTACAAGGATATGCCGAGTACCCAAGTCCCTTGTCTACAAGTTAGCCCACTGACTACAGAAACTTTGGGAACCTGAGAAAAACAATCCAGATGAAAATGAATTTTAATATACATGTATTTTATTTGGATTAAAAATGTCCCTAATCTGAAATATACAAGATATACACTTAGTTGAACAAATTTAGTGTGAACCAAGGACACTGAGCAAAATAAACATTAACTGTACCAGAACTATCAGGCAACATTAGTTTGTTAGTCATGAGTTACGTGCCATAAAAACAGCTGAATTTTAACCACAGATGATTTAGCAAGTAAATCAGCATCCAAGAACAAAGATACCATTTAAATTACATTCTGTGCATAATCAACATTTACACATACAGGGCTAGTTTTCTCATCAATTAGGTATTGGTTAATAAACTTAGGTAATGTTAATAGATTCTTTTCAATCTACACTCTAAAGAATCAGTTCTCCTGGAATGCAAGAACTCAAAATGTAAACTCAGGCATGATCCCATAACTGAAAGTTTCCATGCATCCCTCTTGGAACCACTTGTCTAGTACAGGGTTGCCTGGAGGGCTGGGAGACAGTCCAAGGTAGCAAAGAAGTGGAGGCAGGGAAGGCCAGTAACTCAAACCTTTCCTTTATCTGCTAAATGGACACATTACAGAAAATATTAATGCAATTGTTATTGTCAGTATTAAGTAATAATGACTTGATGGACCAGTAAATTTGACGTGATGAGTGAAAGTACTTACTGAAACAATATAGCAAGCTGAAACAAACTGAATGTATTATTCAAAATCATTTACTGGTGGCATTTCATGTCCAGAACTATAAATCAGAGATACACAAATGACCACTTATAAAGATCATTACATGTCGACCAAATAGCCATGACACACTTAAAGGATTTGGCCTGCTAATAAGATGCTAAAAATAACTAAGATTCACTTTGCATTTTATTTATAACTTTTAAAACTGTAGTTATGTTAGTGACCTCAAACCTAGGAAACTTTTCCTTGTTGTTTAGCTTTTCATCTCGCAATGTTTGCTTTGTTTCAACGATTACATAAAAAGTTTTTAAAAACTTTACTCTTCAGCAAAGGATTCCAAAAACTCCACGTCTCATACAGGAAGCTGTGAATGTTGACAGAGAAAAACACATTTCATACCACATAAGCCGCCATAATAACCGAAGTATAATTCTGGCACGAGAGTCAGCAAATTGAACAATTAGAGTAGGAAAATGTAGACTGTGTAGTTTTACGGTTCAGCCTCATATCTGGATAAGTGGACAGCTAAGTGATTCCTCATCTAGGGCATACAGTAATCATGACTAGCTTTCCCCTCCTAATTTTAAAGAGTTAAAATCAGGAAAGATTCCTAAACCTGATTAGGGGGAGGCTAAAGTAAACTGCCCACATCATGAAGTGGACGGAGTGAGGAGGACGGTGCGCCAATAAGTCGTCTGCTTTCAAATTTCCTCATTTCTAGACATCTGATATGAGAGGAAGCATTAGGCTTCCTGAATTCACCGCAGGGGGCAGCATGGTGGCCGAGTGGTAAGCATATCTGTCTCACAGCAAGAAGGTTCCGGGTTCGGTCCTCACAGCCAACAGGGCCTTTCTGTGGGGAGTTTGCATATTCTCCTCATGCCTGCATGGGTTTCCTCTGGGTACTCTGGTTTCCTCCCACATTCCAAAGACATACAAGATAAGTCAACCAGCTACTCTAAATTGCCCATAGGTGTGTCTGGGTGTTGGCCCTGTAGTGTATTGGCAGCCTACCCAGGGTGTACCCTGCCTTTCACCTAAAGTCAGCTGGGATTGGCTTCAGCTGCCCCATGACCCTGACAGATAAGTGGGTTGGAAGATGGATGGAATTCACTGTACTTTTCATCCTTCGATCTTTAGCCAATGTAAAACAGAAAATTATGAGGCTGAGCTTCATCTGGGAACCGTTTACAACGATTTGGCCATGGTCTACCGATGGCATCATAAAGTGATTCAAAGTTGTCAGTGACAATAGAAGTGTCATAGTTTCTTCCTTTCCTATTCAGGGGCCTCGCAGTCTGAGATGTAGAACTTGACAGTATCCCCAGTATGGCCACAGATATGACTATGATAACACATGCTTGCAGTAAAGGTTTTGCACAGACTTAGGGGACCAAATGGCCACATTGTTCACGGCCTCAGAGTGCAACACATTCTGCAGGCGTTCAGCTAGCTACCGCTAACTGGCCTTTGCTTTCTTCAAGGCTGACACCTGTTGTACCAGCCTCCTATCCCACCACTAACCTTACTGTGGCCATTTGTATATTTTAACAAGAAAATCATTCACCACAGCAGGAAGAAGAATTGGTTTGTTTCCAGGTTAGAGCATGTGTGGTGAAGTGTGGGTACATGCATGGGTGAGATGGCCGTCATCCAAGCACAGTTTCAGAGAGACCATTTTCAGTCACTCAATGCAGCACCATCACTAACAAAGGGCAAGGGGACAAATGACAGAATTAAAGTCGTATAGATAATAGCTGGTGCACCACTATTAGTGTGACTGTTGTAAAGATCTGCAGTGATTCACATTTCTTAATGTTGTACTTTTAATATAGACGGGACTTCTTACCAAGGCAGTCTTGGTGAAACCGCAAACTGAAAGTATGATACTTAACCAAATCTCCCACCTGCCTGCACTAGCAGGCCATCCGTGTGGCAGAGTGTCCTGAACAGCCTGAACTGCAGAGATGCTGGCAGACACCTGGACACCATGCCAAGTGAAAGAAGCCCTATTCTGGCTCTTTAAGACTATAGCTCCTCCTCTCACTTGTAGTCCTTCTCTGACTTCTGAGCCACCATGTTAGTTGTGAGGTGTCACATTCCAGGAGGCTCCACCTACCCTTTAGAAATTATGGGGAATCAGTGCTTTATGAATCTGAATATTTGACATATCTGTGTCAACACATACAGACTAGCATCAAGCGCGCACACACACACACACACACACACACACACACACACACACACACTTCATCTGACCTCCTAATTCGCCATACAGAATACTGCCTGCAGGTTTGGAGAGCCTTATGGCCAAAAAAAAAATGACTCTGCATTGACTCTTGCTGACTACACCGATGTCCAAACTGAAACATTAATATGAATAAAAGCCACACACAAAATATTTCAAAGACGTTCAGTGGATCCTCTAGTAGACAGACTAAATTACAGGCTCAAGCCGTAAAATGTTTCTAGTTTTACTGGAGGGGTCGAACAAACCCAGCATAATTCAAAGCCACATCCCGACTTGCACACGATGAAAACCCCAAGGTGGAATGGAAATAAATTCCAGCAAAAACAGGAGAACACAATGCCATCAACCAGCTAGTCGAACCCCTACAACATCAAAGCTTGGAACAGCCAACCACTGTTTTATATTAACTCAGATTATGCACAAAGGAAACATGCTGGATCTGAGGAATTCTTACTAACTTCAAATCATAGAATTTGAAGGTCTGGTCTACCATCCATCTCAGGATGAATAGGCAAAGGACCATAATTACTGTGCTAATTTGAACTGCCCTCATTGTGAACAGTTAAAAGTCTATTTTTTCCATCCAATAATAACCCAGACATGATGCTAAGGTGAGACCAACATGCAGTTTCTCTTGTCCCTGGCCAGCGTGATCCCAGCAAACAGCGAACGTTCCCACAACGTCAAAATTACGTTCTCATTACGTTTCTAACGTTCCTGTAATGTTTCCCTGTTCTTCACTCAACCCTGTGTTGCATGGCTCCGTCTGCCACCGAGGTAAAGGTTATTTAGCGACAGCGCTATAAAACACCCAGATTTGTCTTTTATGGTTTCATATTCATTTGACAGGTGATGATCCCACCAGCTGGGCATTATGGGCAATTTGTGTTATGCTGGGCTTCCGATCAAATTTCTGGTAGTTAAAGAACGTATTAAATGTACACTAGCAATACAACCAAAAGCTAACGTTTAAGCAAAAGTTAATTGATTCCAAAAGTTCAGGCTTTTTTAAAACCGGTAATAACCATTACCTGCACTTAGAGACACCCAACCCCGTAATACCGATGTGAGAAAAAAAACAAAAAAAACTTGATAACACAATCGGACATGTTATTACACTGACATGACGGTACGAAAAAAAAAAATAAATACGGGAAGTAGCGTTATAATGAAACCTAGCAAGACTCCGAGTTCTATTTTTCATGTTTAAGATCATTCCCGTGTGTAAACTTTCAGAAAATCATGACAGACATACCAAGCAATAGAGGCAGGTTCTCCGCTTTTTGGCTAGTCTTGTTGAGTAATGCCTCAGGCGGTCGACAGGAGAAACCACAGCTCAGCATCGCTTACCCTAACACGATTGCAAATTGCATCGCGGCATTTATGAATTGCAGACACGCACTTCAGGAGTGCATTAAACCATAAGACTTTACCATCAGTTTTCCTGTTTCCGTATTTATACAATTCAATAACTTCCTCTTCCCTAATGACTCATGGAAAATCTAATCAACTGTATTGGAAGGAGGCAGGAAATCATGCCGGCTAATTGCCAAATACTTAATGTGAATTGATTTTTAAAACTATTATGCTTTTTATACAAAACAAAAAAATACCACTTTATATAGATATGTGGGAGCAATTTAGGCTAAGCGTCTTATTTACAATGCTAGAACTAGAAGCCTTTGGAAGTAAATGTCCTGATCATCTGTGGTGGTGAAGCATTTCAAGAAGCTCATTAAGGACTTCATTTGTTCATTTCCGCCCAACTCCTTAGACCCCCTTCAGTTTGCCAGTCGGGCCAATCAGTGCACGGAAGACGCCATTTAATATGAACTTCACTCCACTCTTTCCACCACGATAACGAGAGGCTGCTGTTTATTGATGACAGTTCAGCCTTTAACACCATACTCCTCCAAAGACTGGTCACAAAGCTCAGGAACCTCAGTCTGCACTCTCCATTTGCGATTGACTTCTGAACTTCCTGAGTGACATATCATAGGCAATGAGGGTTGGCAGCTATACCTCCAACAGCCTCATTCTCCACACAAGAGCCACTCAAAGTTGACTCCTGAGCCCCATTTTACTGCTTGTGTACCCATGATTGTACAGCCACATATAGCCTAACTCCAACACTATTGTGACATTTGCTGATGACACAGTGGTATTGGAATAACCTCCAATGAGGATGTGATGGCATACCTTTCAGTGAAGGCTCTGTCCCTGTGGTGTCAGGCCAACAACTCAAACCGGAATGTCTCCAAAACCAAGGAGATGGTTGTCAACTTCTGGAGGGTGCAGACAAAGAACTACACTCCTCTTAGGATTTATGGGACTCCACTGGAGAGTAAACAGCTACAGGAATTTCCACATCTTTGAGGACCTGACAAGGACCAGCCACTTGACCACCCTGGTGCTGAAAGTGAGTTGGCACCTGTATCACCTCAGGCAGTTGAGGAAATGTAAAGTATCTCTAAAAAACATTCAACAGAGCCACTGTAGGGTCTGAACACATCAAATGAAAAATCACCCCAAGTTTCCCATATCTGTATTTGGTATAAACAGAGTTTTGAAAGAAGTGTAGCTTCTCTTGCAATGAGGAATTGTTGACACTGGTGAAGAATTAAAAAGTGGATCTAGTTGTACTTCATATAGGACAGTTTTGCAGGATTCAAGTCCATAAACAATTCCATTTTTTGGGGGGGACTTAAAATGTTATATAATTAGCCTTATGATTTCCCACACAGGCCAAACTGAACTTTACATACCTTTTGATCTTTCAGCATCAGATAGATATCCACTTCCTGGTTTTAGCTGCCTAAGCTCCACTGCCACCCCAGCATTACCGAGGCTCCACTGCTAGAAAACTCAAACACACTAGAGAGTGGCCAGCTGCTGATAACTCCATCAGAGTGATTACTGTACAGTAATGGATTAATTTAATCAGTACTTTTCCTCCAAAAAAAAAAGCACAAGTGAGCATCTTCATCCAAGATCAAAAGAGATTCCAGATGTAAAATGAAAGCGGAGCATCCTGAGCTGTATCCAAAAATTCTTAATTTTCCATCCATAACCTGGACTCATTGTTCATGTTTTCAAATGGCAATCCCTCAGGGAACAATAACCCTACAGAAGAACCTCACCTTGAAAAGACAAAGGGACTGAAAGGATGGGGAATATTATAGGGTGGCCTGTGGGATTCTGTTTCAAAAATAGAAAATGTAAGATTCCCGGTCAATTCATGAAAATTTACCTCCCACTACTTTGTGTTTTTCCTCCCCATTGGGTGCAAGCCCTGACAATTTCTAGAAAACAGACATCATGTTTAAAAAAACCATTTATACGGTCATCAACCCTTCCCTGAGGGAAACGTGCCTGTATTTATCTAAACCTCTAATTAATGGCTACCATCCCTCTGGCTGTTTCAAAACAAACAGACGAATGAATGAACTGAAAACATAACATGCTTTGAGTCAACATGGTTGCTGATTATCCATATACAATGCAGATCACAGAGCAAAGCAAAGGGTGATAGCCATGCACTCCATTTTTACAACTAGCTTTCTGTAAGAATTACATTGCACCAGTACATATATCAGTTACATCTGGCAATAAAGTTCAGATTCATATTAATTCAATTCAATTCAATTTTATTTATATGGCGCTTTTAACAAGAAGCACTGTCACAAAGTGCTTTACATAGTCCTGGGCCCACAGTCCCCAGAGAGTAAGCCAAAGGCGACAGTGGCAAGGAAAAACTCCCTCAGCGATTTAAGGTGGCAGAATACTGGGCAATAAAAAATTAAACAAAATAGCAAGGGCCCCGGCATGACTATATATGGCAGCATAACTATGAGGGAGAGACCAATGGGGACACAGGTATGAGGAATCCTTGTACACCAGCACTCCAACAACACACAGTACATGCGAAGCAAGAGTGACAGCACTGACAGTTGAAATGCATTCAAACTCAAAACTGCAAGTTGGCAGACATCAGAATTGACTGTCAGCATTTCATTCCTATTTTCTAAATTTAACCATAAAAACCATTTGCTGCATTGTGACTTACCCCACAAACCAAGACGCACAGCCTGCCTTTACACAATTCTAAAAGTATTCACTAATTTAGCTGGTACATATATGAGCATGCTACAATCCTCACCAGAAGAAGCTGACTGAATATTGATGGATAAAAACAGATTGTACACACTACATTTGCCTAATTAATGTTTTGTCTTATTATTACATTTGGTTAGTGGACAGCTATATTATATTTAAGATGATTTACATATTGTTGCGATGATATGCAGGATGCGGTGATAAGCAAGATGTGGGGGCATCTTGACTTTCAAAAAAGGCGTTTTAATCAAAGCAACTAACAAAGCATCAAACACATACATAAACACCAACTCTCTGAACAGCCCAAACACAAGGGAAGAGAAGACACACATTACACCAATCGATTAGGTGTACATTATACATGCACACAAGAGAGTTCACAATATAACACAGGTTACTCCACTATTATTTACAACACACACTACATTTCTACAGAACACAGTTAACAATAACACAAAGAGACACACACTATACGACTATTTACAAGCCCCAGTGCATGCGGGGGGCTCACCCTAAATGTAGTGCCAGTCCAGGTTGCTACAATATCTTACAATTTACCCATGCATACAGATTGGGCAGTGACTTAAGCAAATCAGGTGTAAGTTTAGAGAGTTGGGTCATCTCATGGACTTGAACCAAAAACCTCTTGGTTATAGGTCTAAGCCCTTAACCATTTTTTATTCTTCCTGCCATCCAAGAGTCCGTAAAGTTAGGATAAAATGTCAAATGGCATTAAGATATGAAACGTGGGATTTATACTAAAATACTACAACCACTTACTGAAATCAGGAAAACTGATTTACAAAAAAATGAAGCAGAATTCATAATCTTACTGATCAAGTTTTACAGCAGTTTACTACTATTCATTCCAAAATTTAGTACAAGCAATTATAAAGGATGCAAGTACGCTTTCAATCTCTATACCCAGCAAACTATTCAAAGCAAATATAAATTAAATTGAACTGAATTCAAAACTGAATCCTTTTGCTAGCAGTTGCCCTGTTTTTAATCTAACTGAAATACTTACTAAAGCTTAATGATAACGTAAAAGAAATACTCGCCAGCCTAGGTTAGTCGCGGTTTTTTTTTTTTCTCTGCATTACTATTTTTTATTATTATTATTGTTGTTGTTGATGATGATGATGATGATGATGATGAAGGTGATGCATGTCTTTTCGTTGCCTTGTCTGTAGGAATTTCCATTGGGAAAAGTGGAAGAGTGATGAAGATGTGGTGCTGATTTTTGACTACACTTGTGTTATATACAGGTGGATACTTGATTTGGAAAATTAATATCTTTTCCAAGTGTCTCAGAAACTCACAATATACCTAGTTCAGGTCACAGTCACGCAGTCATACGATTAAAGCACATGCATGTGATGGGGGTAAATTTTAATGATCCCTGAGGGTGTCATTATGGATTGTTTGAGCTGCAGAGATAAGTCTGATTGAACGTGTTGTGTAGCCAGGTTTTTTATTTTTTAGTTTTTTGTCTATGAGCTAATATTTGAAGTAAATCTCATAAAATGATGAGGCCTACATATTAATTATGCATGTGATTTGAAACGGCCGCTCTCCACCAACTGCTTTTTATACGTTTCCTATCATATTTAACAATCGAATGGGTTCAGGTCATGCCACATGTACAACTTCCCAACTTCCCAGTATTTTGGCTTCAGTCACATTCAAATCTGATGATTTTCTGAAGCATGTTCACAGAAGGCTTGATCCAGCCCCATTGTGCCCCAGAACAGTATATAAGTGCTTAGAAGATGGATGGATGTTAACGTACACGATTAGCTCACTCTAAACTGGGAAATTGCTTTCATGTAATGATTAGCTACACCAGAGGAAACATTGTGCAATAGGCGTGTTTAATGTCTGTCGCTTGTGGTTATTATGATATACCGGGACAGACGGGTCTGCTGTCATCTTGCTTAAATGTGACTTCTGCTGCAGTGATGTAAACTAAACATGTGAATTTTGTTTTTTTAAAATTCTTGAATAAGAACAATTGTTGTGGAATTTATGGGTAATCGCTGCAAGAAAAATACACAATTCTGAATGTATGTAAAGTGTCTGAGGGTAAGGATACTGGCCAATAGCTGTATCACTCTTCCTCTTTTTCTTTAGCAGTCATCATTCATACCTACCACAGAGCAGTTACATAATGCCAAGCACTGGCAAAACAGAACTTCATGATCACACATCACCTAGTACATCACCCACACATGATTCAGTTAGATGAAAGGAACTCATTATTGTACACAAAATCTTGAATTCAAAAGACAGAACAAGAGAAATTGTTAAAAAAAAAAAATATATATATATATATGTGATGAATCATATGATAAAACATTTTACAATTAAAAAGAAATCCAGGGCAGTTAATGAGCCCCACAGTGAGCAAAATCTTTGATCACTTGTTTGAAAACTTCACTATGCAAATGTCCCCTGGGGAGAAGGGCCCCAGAGCTGTGGTTACACAGTGTTGTAGAAAGCAGAATGTATGCAATGCTACAAAGAGAATGAACCATTTAGCTTCTACAATAGAGTGCTGATTCTTTTGAAACTAATGAAGCAGGACATGTTGCTCTCTGCTCAGTAGTTTTTCCAAACGGTGTGTATGTAATTTTCACTCAATACTACAAACAACAAATGTCATGTTTTGCCTGAGATGGAGAAGCTATGCAGGCTTCGTTTTTGGCATAGTCTCCTTAGTATATTTTCCTGGAATTTAACAACTGACAAAACAAGGAAACTAGGAAAACTAAAAAAAAAAAAAAAGAAAAAAAAAAACTTGCCCAACTTTCCCAGAAACAAAAACTAACTCAAATGCCAAGTGAAACATTTTGTCAGAACATAAACTTGTGTAGAACGGACTGTGTCAGCCTTGATCCCCGATTAAGGGGAAACAGAAAGATTCAACTCTTAGTAGACTCCATATTGACCTAAAATGGATGGCAATAGAAAGTGACACATCATCATTATGCCATTCAAGTTAAAGGAACCGATAAGTGCAGTTTTACTCGTTAATTTTGATTTTAAAAAAGAATTGTCGAAATCCTTTTCTGCCTATGTCAGGTTGCATAGTTTACTAGCTTGTGACACCCTTATGCATCAAAATGAAGCTTTCACCCAAGTGTACATTTTCACCAAATAAGACTTGTTGGCACTAGGGCAAAATGACAAAGACAGCTGCCAACATGCGCGTGCACACTGTAGGACTTGGCATGGGTGCTCTGCATTGAGGAGAAACTCAGTAACTGGACTAGTTGATCACTCTAGGTATGTTGAGTAATGGGGGGTGGGTACTTTTATACTGCTTATATTTGAGTCATGTATATATGGAAAACAAAGTTCATTTTTTTTCCAAATTTATTTACATGCATGTTCAACCTAGCCTCCTACTGCATTTAACCCAAGGCATGTGATCACATGCATTTCTTTTGTAATGTCAATCAATGACCACCAGATGGTGCCTGTAATATCCCTTGCCCTACTCCACCTTGCCACTTCATTGTTTAACCATCATGTATTATACCAGTGAAAGGAGTCTCATCTGTCATAAGAAGACAAACGTGTTATTAAAGCTTCTTCACACTGTGTAGCAATTAAATTGTTTGAATTGCCACCTATAAGAATTACAATATAATTTTTTTAACATTTCACCACACCCATTTGTAGGTTTGAAGGTTCACATAAGCCTGTCAACAGAAAGAGATCAACAACTGAGATCTTTCCTTTGTCTTCTGGTCCAGCTTCATAAACTTTCCCCTGTGTTTGTTACACAGTGTATTTTCTGCAGTAATTGTGTGAAATGGCCCATGACAATGGTTCTTAGCTAATACATCTAATTAATGTAATTAAATGACTTTTGGTCAGAGTAAGTGTACTGTATGTAGTGAGAATATAAACATGCTTTTTCCATTAACACATCGTGCTTTAGGGAGGATGTTGCTTCAGTGTGGTTTCTTCTATGTGGTGTTCGTATTGGTTCTCGTAACTCAGCAGACTGGGGTTTAAATGCTGTACGAAACAGACTCTCACACCTTCTCTTGTACAGTGTCGTGCAAAACCTGGTGCCTTTCTATAATTTAGACCAAAAAAACTGTAGGTTCAGACTGCTTTCTTGTCCATCTGCCTATCTTTTTCCTCCTAAGCTAGGCCATCTGGACATGAGATGGCAGGGGACAGATGTAAGAGGAACTCCATCAGCTGTGGGAGCAGGGATGGTGGTGGTGGTGGTGGGGGGTTGTCATGTCAAGAGAGGAATGATTCTGGAGCTCCTGCAAAACCAGTGGGGTGCTGTCCTGCTCTCAGTCAACAGTGGTGAACACTGAATTAGTGACAAAGGCTTCGGGGTTTATTAACACTGCATATATTAACACTGCTGACATCACCTGAGTAAAGAGATAAACCCCAATTATTTGCTAGTCTCTTGTGTAGTTCAGGCAAGAGAGAAGATCCAGGTTAGAGTGGTGAATATCGCAGTATTTGGGAAATGCAGCAAAATACCTCTGCATACCTTTTAACAGCCACTAAGCAAGACTGTACATGAAAAAGATCCTTGGCATAGTTTCCTTATTGAGTGAATCGACTGGACTTTCCCCGTCGTGGTGGTATACTATGTATGGGGTAGAGTGTGGTGTGGTTACACACAAACGCAAATATAATACACGGCAATAAAGCTACAGTATTGTCACAGCTGAGCACAGCAGGGAGGTGGGGGTCGTTTGTCTATGGAGAACCACAGAAGCACAAATGAAGAACATGACGCCAGACAAAGACGCCAGAGGCTGAGATCTCCTTAGTGCAGGGTTGCAGAACCCAAAGGGGAAAACCAAGACAAAGGTTTACACAGGGAGTGGGCAACTGTCCCTTTTGTGTTGAGCAAACATGATCTTCTCAATGTGGCACAACACATATTCTCACAGCTACAGAAGCCAATTCTTTATCTTAGAAATTCAGACCTACTGGGTGTTGTCTAAAGTCTGCCACAGATTTGCTGCAGGTTCATTGGTCGATCCAAGGAAACAATCCCTGCCCCCCTCTCCCCCTTCTCATGAATTGAGTGGGGGGGTTGGGGGTGATTCTTTGTAAACCTAAGAAAAAACAGAAGGCTGTTACATAAAATCCACACCACCTGCACTCCGAGGAAAGCGTGTACAGCTCTGGGGGCAGGTGTGCACTTGTCTTACTATATCCTGCCACAGCACAGTGGCAGTTATTGTTAATGAAGAGCGTTTAAATGAGATGGTTGTAGAGAATAAGCAAGCAGGTGGAGCAGTCCTGCTTCTTAGCAGCCCAACCCCCAAATCATATAAGCCATAGATGTAGTTAAACAACATGCTAGTTAACTTTATGACTCTGAATGTAATGGACGAGCAAAAAGTGTTTAAGCAATCTTCACCTGGCTAGATTAGTTATAGTTATAACAGGAACAATACCCTGACACACAATAATTGCGGTCTGATGGGATCTTTCATTCAGCAGAAATTAGTCTTTTCCCCTCGGGTAAACGCTAGAATCATCTACCCCACTGTTTAGTTTGTGTAATTAATGTCTTAAACTGATAATCTCCGGTTGGTTTAAAAGTCGCACATGTACTCGGCATGTGTGTACAGACGCGTCTTAGAGCCACTGGATCGTTAACAACACATTTTCTTACACAAAACGCAACGTATTTCTTAATGACTGCAGACTGATCAACAAAAGACGCATTTATTAGACTATTTTACACACACTTCTCCGACAAGACACCCTACACGTGTGCTGGCAGACATCTTCTCCGGGCAGAGTGCGAGGGGCACATTAATTCTGGCACTACGGTGACGACAGTGAAGTCACACTCGGCGCTGCTGGAATTTTATGCTTTGCACAAGAGGCTTTAGGAAACATCAAGGTTTCCAAACCCCAACTTTAAACTGACGCCCTCTTGGGTTCCTGTGGGATGTCTGGCTGTGGAGTTGATTATATTTCCGTAAATTTTGATTCCCCTGTGAAATACCAGTTTTATTTCAACTGAGACCGACTACATTTAAGTTGGGTTTATGTGGGGCTGCTTCCGGGCAACAGCACAAAGAGGCGCTCGCCTTCAAGGAGGACGCGCATAGCGAGGAAGACTCCGCTGTAAGGTACAGAATTCCGTGCACTTGCTTTCTCTCCGTCCTACCTAAATGTGAAGTGGAAAACAAAGCAAAAGTCAAAGCGATCCAATATAACTGGAAGAATACTGGTTTACTATGGTTACATTTACGCGTTCTTGCTGATTTGTACTTCTCAACCAAAGTGTTATTTTTCAGGTGTTTGAAATTCTCCAAAATGGATACAAATCATCGCTGTGTTACTGTATACATAAACTGCAGCTGGTAGCAAATTTTTGAAGAACGTTTATTTTTTACTGCTTTATCAGGACGCGATGTAATTGCAATCGTGTGCAGTTTATTACAAATTGTAAGACAGTTATAGTTAATTATATTTCGCTAAATTTTGATAATTGGTGAGTTGGGCATTCCTTTAATGACTCTTCGCCCTCTGATCGATCACATCGTTAGTTTTTTTATTGATTTTTTTTTCATTTTTTTATCTGCTATAAAAATGTACTCTCATTCTTTCGCGTCATACGACGTTCCCATGGTAAAGTGGGTATTCTTCTGAGTTTCTGACTTTTCTCAGTAGTAACTGATAAAATATTTGATCGTGAGGAATTTAAGTTACGAATGGAGGAATTCATTAGTTAGAAACCAGAGTCCCGTCGCTGTCAAAGAAAGCACAATGCATTTATGAAGTCTCCCCTGAGAGATCTTAGGAACGGCTCAGGATGCCCGGCTAGTTCACAGAAAGTCTCACAGCCTTGAGACATTTTTCATACTGGGCAACTGTTTTGAACTGTAATTATAATAATTCTAATAACGTGTATGTTCTCTCCCCGAAATATTCAAAACAAAATTATAAGCCATTATTGTCTTATCATTTATTGCCATATAGGTATGCATATGCAAAGCTGTCCATCATGTTTGCAGCACCTTTTTATTCTTATAAGATCCACGAGGCTTGTCGTGCAAACCCTTGGGTACAATAATGACACGCCATAAAGTCGTGTAAGTGTCATGTAATGGTAATTAACGCCTCTATAACATTTTAAATAGGCATGGTGGAGGAAGGTGACGCGGCAGCTCACAAAGAAGACGCTGTTTCAATGCTGGGGTCGATGCTGTAAACCCGAGTGACTGATGCTGTGCAAGCTGTGTCTTACATATGGAACCGCACTGATGTAACGTTAGTTTCATTTAAGTATGATAACTGTCTGTTAGTCCTGCAAGCACGGTATGAAGTCATTGATACACATTTTCCTAGTGGTCTTCCTTCCTTCCTTCCTTCCTTCCTTCCTTCCTTCCTTCCTTTCTTTCTTTCTTTCCGTACAAATCAAAACTACAGCACCTGTTTCCGAGTTGCTCCTTACCAGCTGTATTGAGGTGTCTGCTCGGTGTTACACCTTCTGTCAGTCATGAACCTGCTTCATTTCCTCAACTCCAGCTTCTTATAGCTTCCCGCACCTGCTGTCACATAGGCGTCAGGTAACATCATGATGTCAACTTTATAATCAGAGTGACTGATATGAGCTTCAGAAATTTCTAAAAATGACCGAAATACATGGATATTTTTCACACTGGGATCATAGGACTGTGGTAAATTGAAATTAAATTTAAGAAATGATCATATATAATCATTAGTACACGAATCCGTTTTTTGTTAAACAGCATAAATTGTATGTTTTAATTTTTTTCCCACGAGGTATGTTAAAATCTGCTGTGACATTCAGGTGTTTCTTCCAAGCAGCTTGCTAGCCAGATTGCAGTGTGAAGTACTGGTATAAAGTATTAAAAAGGAGAAATGCCCATATGTACGGTGTGCGTGAATTCATTTACATTCTGACACTGTATGATCTGCCAGGACGGCCCGTTTCAGTCATCTTTGGACCCTTCATGAGCGCAGGATTCAGTGTGAGATCGTTTGAAAGGTCAGAAGTTCACAAGGGTGTCCCTGGGTGTCTGCCAAAGAAACATTGCTGTCGCAGCTTTCTCCCGTTGCCGAAAACAGCATCACCAGGGCAGCAGTTTAGTTTAATATCTTTTTGGTATTAGTTTCTTAGTATGTCTCCCTTGCTGTAACACTTAACAGCATTGCCTTTTCAAAGAAAAACAGTATGCACCTGTATATGTTTACATGTGCTTTAGCAAAGTGTCTGGAAGTAGGAGATTAGATGTAACTGACTCCATGGAAATTCCCAGAATTCAATAACTGTTTTTTAACTCTCTTCAACTGTGGGCTAAGATCATATCTGTAACTTTTGATTAATCATTAATAACTTCAATAGCTATCTTGACAATGATCCTAAATATAATAGAAGTTTGTAATCTTAGTCTGTATTTGAAGTCTGTAATCACAGTGAGGACATCATAAATCTGGGATGGGAGTTTTTCCCATTCATGTTAAAACCATGTACTGACATATGTGACAAAAAACACACCATAGAAGAAAACATCACATAAAGGCACAGAAACTGTGCTTTAACTAATCATCATTTTAAAAGGTTCCGTCATTCATTAAGTTGCATTTGGTTAATGCCTGAGATAAAATTTACAAAGTACTTTTTACATGTTGGGTTTGATGTTTTGCAAAAGCATGAATGCCAGCTGATTGGAGGATCCGGTTAAACATTTGGAACGAATCCGGCTGCTTGGACGATTTTAGTCTTAGATTCCCACAGCCACCTTGGGGAAGTGAAAGGACCCTTTCTTTGTAATCTCACAGAGGCTCAAGCTGAACAATGACCTGCCTGGGGCAGGGTGCAGTGTGTAGGAGTATGGCACAGTCCTTCTCAGACAGATCTTGCTTGCTGTGTGCCCACTGGCTGTAGCGTTAACCATTTGCTACTGAAGTTAACAGTGTGACTCCAACGGTCTTCGCTACACTGTGTAAACACTGAAGGCTAACCAGGGGTGAAGCTGTTAAGAAGGTATACTTGTGGTGCCCTTGGGAAAATTGTGATAAGATCTAGGTGTGAAGGAGCTTGGAGAGGCCAGACCTTGCTTGCTAAGTTTTCACGTATCGTAACATTGCAGGGAAGACACTGAATAAGCCTTATTGTGCAAATGTCAATCTCAGTGCTCTTGAGCACAACATAGAATGCCATGCAGCTGAGGGATACACCACAAGAACTCTGTAAATTACTTCCTATTAATAGTATTTGAATATTATTTTTAACTTCTTTTTTGAGTATTTTGTAACCATGACTTGTTCTTGTGCTCATAGGCGCTAAAATTGTCAAAGTAAGGATTTTGTAAACTCATTGTGTTGATTTTTATTCTTTGTGGTGACACCATGCTGAAGGTGACATCATGTGTGTTGGGTTGTCTGTAATTATTTAGCAGGTGCTTCTGTCCGAAATAGCGAGGCAAGCTATTTTTTGGGGGGTTTAAGGGCCATCTAGTTACACGTACTGACACCCAACCCACAGAGCCCCAAAACACTCAGTGTAAACGCCACCAGAATGCAGATCTCCTAACTGCACGAGGGTAGTAGTTATAACTAATGGTTGTATGCACAGGAAAAACATATGCTGAGTTGTCAGATTTTCATGTATGCTCTGTTTGCTTCAGTTTCTTTAGCTGTAACCACATACCACATGTATTGCACATTTTGTGTTCAAGCATGAAGTACGTCACAGTATAACAGTCGTCACAGCTTAACCCTGAAATGTCTTGTGCATCAGGTATGATCCGTAATCTTTGGACCCACCTGTTTCATCGTATAATAGAGATGCTAAAAAACCTGTTGTATCCCTCAGAATACTTGCGTTAGCCCCCCCCCTTCTGGGCTTTAAGTGAAATGTGAACATTTTTTTATGTATTTGCTACACGATTCAAAATGGCGGTCATTTCCATGTATTCTTATGAGAAATGTACATTTGAACCAAAACCGAAATAGCTTTTAGTCTGAGTTGAGAAGATATAGTGGCGCAGATAGAGGAGGAGCTAGGATATTTCATGCTTCACAGACCAAATTTAGTACCACTGTACTGGCCCAAGGTCATCAGAACTGCTGCTTTCTTTGGTTTGCTGTGTGCCCTTTACAGATTCTCTTATAAGGGCCTGCATTCAGCGTGTGGGAAAACAGCATTCGTTGTCATTCATTATCACAAGTGCTCATGATTCACTATTATTCAGTCTGTTCTCTGATTCCGTTAAAAACAGTGACGCTTGATGGAGTGAGCGAAATATTAAACAAAATACTCTTTCAGGAAGTGTTATTGGTATCGTGCATCATATGTGATACATTCAGGAAATATCTCATCCATGAATCCATCTTGAATCATCATGAATCCTTCTGTGTTCTAAATGCTTATCCTGCTCTGGGTCACAGGGGGGCCTGGAGCCTGTTGTAGACAGAACTGGGTACCCAGCTGGGGTGCACCCTGAGCATGATGCTAGTCCATCGCAGGACACACACACACATACACTCAGTCATATGGGCAGCTTGACCATTCTTCGAACCCCCAGCCCTGGAGGCGTGAGGCAACAGTGTTACCCACTGCGCTATCCATTCAGAAATTATATTATCCAGTTATTATATTTCCCAAGTGTAGATTCAACAAATTGTGGAATTAAAAAAAAAATTGAATTTTTAAATTATTCTTTGATATTCCAGGCTTTGCAGAATTAATGGCCATTGTACGATATACCTAAAAGACATGGGAGTAATAAGCAATCGTTGGCAATTATTGCCAATCCAGTTTCTCTCAGCAAGTAATCAAACATCAAAAAGCGAATGCCCCCCAATGCACATTCCTGCACTACTAGATATAGCAAAAGAACGCATTTTGTATAAGAGCAGGAACAGTTGGGGCTTGTGCCAAAGAATATTCTGCTTTACAGTGTTGGATTCTGTGTTTTCAACAGAGCACAAAATTCAATCAAAACACGCAAAATGGATGGATGGCAGAGATTGTGGCTGAACCTGATCGTTCCAATCCTACTAGGCCAAGGTGAGACGTATATCAATAATTTATCATTCATCTTTTATCTGGCCAGGGCGGTGGGTTGGTTGCCTAGAGTTTCTTCCAGAGAGCACAGGTCACAAGATAGGGGTACAACCAGAATGGGATGCCAGCCCACAGCTGAACACTTGCACTCACCTCCACAGGCAATTTAGAGACAGCTGTCAGCTTAATCCATGTGCCCCGTGAAGACCCACACAATACATGGAGAATGTGGAAATTCCACACACACACACAGAGTAGGAGCAGGGTTCAAACCCGCAGGTAACTTGTGCCACCCACTGAGCCATCGTGCTGATTATTGCCATTGCTGGTGGTAACTGGCTACATGTTAACCTCTGTCCAAGCAGGAGTCAAGGGGGACAACTTGGACTTCACAATGTGCGGGACATGGCATCACGCCAGCGGTGCTCAAAGCATCTCATTCAACGTGAGCAGAGGTTGCGAGAATGTCATTGTGTCTGCTAATCGGAGCACGCTGTTTGTGCGGGGAAAGTTCACTGGCAGTTGTGAAGCGTCTTCCACCGTGGTGCTAAACAAGAGTTCGAACCTGAGCGTTTTCTGCCTATATTGGCACCCGCTCTTGGATTTGCTGTGGCTGGAGCTCGAAGGCAAGAACTACTCCTTGTGTGAGGCTGCCACCCTACGGAACGTGTGCTGCACACTCACACCTAAGGACAACAGCAATGCGTCTGGGAATCATGGGATTGCTAATGGATCCATTAATGGGGACATCATACAAAAACGGCTTCAGGGATTTTATGAGTTCTTAGGCACCAAAGATGGCTGCGGTAAGCAAACAGTGTTCTATAAAGACATGTGCATGCTGTTAAAAGCTTTTCTATGTACCAGAGAGCTGTTCCAGATCTGCTGTTCTGGATGGTGATGGTAGTAAAACAAATTGTTTGTCTGTTGCAGTGAACAGCTTCTGCGAAGGTACCCACCAGAATGTTAATGCTCTCAAGATGTAAGTTCTGCTACCTGACCTTTCTATGATTTCCTTAGCTCATATTGTCTTTCCAAAAGTACCAATTTAATTTGTGGGTTTTTTACACTGCCAGTATTAGGAAGTGTCTTTGCAGCTTGATCATTTTGAGCTGCTGCGGTAGGAAGCGATCTGGAGTGAAATGCCGAGGTTTAGCCGAAAACAGGAAACTGGGAGGGCAGGCCAATTTTCACACAAGCATTTACAAAGGTGTCCATTTGTTAAGTATTGTGCTGGAGAATTACATATTGTAAACAAAAAGCAGAACTTAATTGGGGTAAGGTTATGCTTTATAACTGTATTTTGGCAGGGCGGTTATGGGCATAATGTAATTTCATTTTCATCATTGATGGTTTTATATTTATCTTGGGTAGTTTATAATTCACTGTAGATGGATAATGTGTGGTTAAGGGTAAACCACTATATATATTTTCTTTCAGATCAGGTTTAGTAACGTACTTCAGTTTACAAGAAGCACAGCTGTTATTTGAAGCACTAGCCCCTCCATCACCTGTGCAGTGCCTAACCACTGCCAACTTCAACCACAAGAAAAACACACACTCACTGGAGCATTGACATCTGCTCTGTCTTACTGCAGGATTGAGGATGTTGTGATGAGGTTAGGCAAGAAGGTGGACCAGAAGTGTATCCAAGGCTCTGTCATGGAAGTTCATGAAGGCTTCAGGGGCCTGAACATAAGTACTGGTGTAAGACAGCCTGACGTCACCGTTGTCCTCACATCTTTGTACTGGTACCTTTACAACGTTGCAGTGTGCAGGCTAAACAATGACAGAGTCACTTTACTGAAGTAGTTTCTTCTTTATTTTTGTGGCATTTTGACTTTCTTAAAAAGGCCGTGAAAACAACGCCTTCAGTGTATCTGCCACCTTCACTGTTGCGCCCAGGGATGATGACAGCCAAGGTGGTCTACACCTACTACACTGACGCCCCACTTTTCCAGGTGAGAACGTCGATGCTTATTGAGATGAGGCCGTGATCTCTTAGCCGTTGTCTGGCTCCGCCCTCCCTTTGGTCACATGTTCCCTTCACTTTGTCAGACTGTTTCCTCAAAGGGTCACATGTACACTGGGTTCCAAGTCCCCCTACATGCAGCACTAGAGGTTCTGTGTTTGTATCACTCTAATCATCTGTGTCGTCCCCCCAAATTATTTTACTGAAAGTGTGTCTTGTAAATACGGAGCAGAACAATCATGTTAAATTATTTTATCAAAGTCATCCATTCATCTTTTAGCTACTCATCTTCGTCAGAAGGCCCTGGAGCCTATCCCAAGCAGCATAGTGAACAAGACTAGGGTACCAGACCACTGATGGGTGCGCGCACACACACATTCCAGAGACATGATTCAAACCCCAGACCCTGGCAGCGTGAGGCCACACTGCTAACCACTGAGCCACTGGTGCACCCCTCACCTTCAATGGAGCTCATCCTGGCCTCTTTTTGTGATTCCAGAAGGGCCAAGCAGCTGATCAGCATGAAGCCATCATTGGA
Source organism: Gymnarchus niloticus (assembly GCA_009936485.2). NCBI lineage: Eukaryota > Metazoa > Chordata > Actinopteri > Osteoglossiformes > Gymnarchidae > Gymnarchus > Gymnarchus niloticus. The sequence continues at coordinate 28,657 of JAACJT020023526.1, read as the reverse complement.
AATGAGGTGGTGGGAATCTCTGTAGAGAATGAGGTCATTACCAACCTTCCCCAGCCAATCAGGATCAGATTTTGGCACCAAAACTCATCTGTAAGTGTATAGCCTTTCTTTCTTTCTTTCTTTTTCTTTCTTTCTTTCTTTCTATATATATATATATATATATATATATATATCCTCTTAGCAAGATCCCTGAGTTCAGCAGCAGAGCCAAATAAGAAATGAAAGTGATGAGGTGAAGCTGAGCTCATGAAAGCAAGTGGCTGTCCTGCTCTCTGTTCATGAGCTTGGCTGCCTCAGTCTGTGCAAAAACCACTTTCATAGGTTAAGCCCTCTGTGAAGTGTGAAGTTCTGCTTACTGTACACAACCAAGTTCACACAAATAATCATCAGTACCATTATGATTCAACATGGTTGAAAAGCAGTGAAAACATCATAACAAGAAAACTGGGGTAGTGGTGGTAACATAGCTCCATCTAGTGGTGATATACTCGAATTACCATGATTTTCTTTTGTGTAGGAAGCCAGACCCAAAAAGTGTGTGTACTGGGATCCAAGGAAAGGTAAAACTTTATAAAAAATATTTACATTACATCCTAACCAAGAGTTATTGTGGAGGTAACAAAAAATGCAATATTTTGTAATGTGCACACACGGAAACTGAGGAAGGAGACTTTGTCATGGACATTTCAGATAAGTGATGTGCTGTACATTTGTAGACTCTGAGATTTACTGGAGAAATGAAGGATGTGAGACATTCAGCAATTCGCCTGAGGAGACAGAGTGCAGCTGTAATCATCTCACCTACTTTGCCCTGTTGCTGGTCTGGTCATTTCTTTGTTTTCCTACCCATTAATAATGTATGGCCTAGACTTACAGTTCTCAGAATCCATCTGAAATAATTCAATAATGTCATGTCAGGGCCTGTTTTGAGTTCTGTTGTTAGCTCAGAGAATTGGGTTGTCTTTGAATATCAACTGATAGAATATGGCACATACAAGAACAATTACATAACATATCTTAAACAATTCTGGTATGATTGTCATTATATTATGAAAATACTTTAGAAATGCAGGAGAATCAAAATTTTGGATGGAATGTATCTTTAAATCACCAATGCAGTGAAATTCTCAGACACAAAAGGTACATATACACACAGGTCAGAGCACAGGACCTACTGTTGCGGGACTCATTTTGTCAAATAATGATAAAATGACGATAAGTTCCACCAGGCATGATGTAGCCCTGATCTCTGCTGCTTTACAGTTTGCCATTCTCACGCTTGCAGGAAGTGGAGCGGCAGCCTGTCGTTAGTAACCTGGCAGCCCTGACGTGGATCACAGCCATGTGCTGTGCCATCTCCTGTATCAGCTGCTCCCTCCTCATCATCCTGCTCAACACACAAAGGTACTGCACTTATGCTCCCCCCGACAATCCCCTCAGTATTTATCAGCACAGTGCAGATGCTTGTATCTGAAATGATTAACTTTTGCTACCCCACACAGATAGGTGTTATCTGAGCTACTGGAAGCTTGGATGACGTTTTTAGGTCGGCGATACAGGAGTGCCTGAAATGTGCAAATTGTTAGTTACATATCCGCTTCCTTAACCTTGGGAACCATGTCAAGAAAAGCACATAAATAATCAGACACAAGGAGCCGGGTAGAAATTAATGAGGCAGCCAGATACTACAATCATTCATTACATTTTGTGCACTGAGGTTGCAATTCAGTAGCTAGCAGAAATCTCTGTCCTGTGCTTTGAGCGGGAGATCAGGAAGTTATTTTCCGTTTTTTTCTCTACACTGGGTTGGTTTCCCCTCCATTTTTAAAATTCATCCATCCTTTGCCAAAACCGTTTACCCCCAGCTTATCCCAAGAAGGACAGGGCATGGTACACTCTGGAAGGGATGCCGCTCCATTTATTATGGGACTCACTTAGACACACACACACATTAAGGGCAATTTGGAGAACCCAGCTCACCAAACCGAATATTTTTGGTTTGTGGGAGGAAGCTGCTGTTAACCCAGAAAGACAGAGGAAAAACTCCCATAAAACTTATAAGAATTTTTATTTAATTCTGAAGTGGTGCTATGTACAAATTCTTTTCAGTTTTTTGCTACTTTTTGGGTAGAAGGAAGAAGAGCCAGGAACAGTCAACCTACATCCACCGTAACCTGGTAATGGCTGTGCTGTTGCTCAGCCTGCTTTTCCTGTTCACGGGCCTGGTTGCCAACCTGGAGGTGGAAAGGCTGTGCCAAGTGTATGGGGCCGTGCTACATTATGCCCTGCTCTGTACCTTCACCTGGATGGCCTTGGAAATCTTCAACACCTTCTGGCTTATCTACATAGTGCTTCAGCCCCACCCCAAACCATGCCTGTTAAACCTGGTGGGTTTCGGTACGTAGATGCCCTGCAGGGGCAAAAATGTCATCCTGTCCACAGAAAAGTTCATTTGAGTTATTACTTAAGGTCATCCTCTCATCGTACAAGAAAATGAGAAGCCTGTTGCAGAGTATTTGCAGTACGTAGACATTGAATAAGAGGTCAACTTGTTCCCAATCATCAGGTCTCCCAGCCATCCCTATCATTATCCTGCTTCTGAACAACATCTATGGCCTGCGGAAAATAAGTGACGGCACGAACGATTCTTACTCAATGTAAGTAAAGGGTGCATAGTGAAATATTTGCACTGCTTTTGCAAACTGTCATGAGAGCCATTCTTACGCAGGTGCTGGATTAAGGCAGATGAAGGTTTCCTCGCCCACTGCATCATCAACGTGGGCTTCTTTGCAGTCATCTTTGTCTGCGGGCTGCTCGTGCTCTGCCTCGTGCTGGTTCGCATCCGAGACCGGCCAGAATGGAAGAGGAACAAGGTCACCTTCCTCAGCATCTGGGGCCTCAGCCTCCTCTTCGGCTCCTCTTGGAGTTTGGGCTTCCTCAGTTTTGGCGTCTTCGTCCAGGTCGTTCAGGTCCTCTTCAGCATCAATGCCCTGCAGGGTGGGTCCTTAAAAATTCACCTTACCTCCTGTAGGAGGCAGTGACTGTGTCATTCTGAAAGACTGATTCAGGACTCATTAAGTACTGGCCTGCTTCTGAATCTGAGTAGCACAGAGATTAAAACACACATGCATTCTCAAGAGTAGATGCTGTGTACACCCATGCATTCGGGTGATGTTCTGTTGAAAATAGCAGTTCAGAAACGTCAGACTTCATCTGGTTTGCGTTTAGGCTGGAAAATATAGACAGGAGACAGAGCCTTGGCTGGAACTGTGACCTATCGCAATGCGTATATGAAACAGATTCATGGTTAGTCACTTACTGTCAGTTGTTATGTAATGCTTAGTCCAGCAGTATGGATATAAAGATATGAGGATAATACAGATAAAACAAATAAGAACCAGAGCGTATGCTTGGTATAAAGAATCAACCAAATGTAGGCCTACAAATAGAAAACACAACAAAGTAAAGCCAGTGTGAAAGCAGGAATACCATTTCTTATAATGTGGCTCAGCACATCTTGTACAACATCTACACCAAAACTGCCTGGCACAAAATACTAAGCCTCTTATCCTCTAGTAGATGACTGTTAACTGTTGGATTTACAGACAGCGAAGGGATACATTAGGATTTTAAATTCTGTTAGCCTCACTGATTAAGGTTGCAGTGTGTGGCTGCCAGGCAGGTGCTCAAATGGCTCTCTTGTGTATTGCAGGCTTCTTCCTGCTGGTGCGATTCTGGGTCCTGGAGAGAATCCGAAGGAAGGACTCCCTGTCTTACAGATGCAGCACAAGTTCCACTGGACAGGCCATGATGGAGACACAAAAAACAAACTAGCAAGCTGCAGGTAACCCTGGGGTCAGTCTGGACTGCTGTTGGGCTGACAGTGTATCTAAGAAACATTACAGCTCAGGTAGATGACAGTGAGCTTTGTTGTTGTTGGTACTAGTAGCTGTGAACCTTTGTGAAATGTTAGGTTGATGACATGTACTGAATATCCAGTATTGTTCTGGAAATGTGCTTCCTACTGTATGCCAGTAATGTTATGTGGCACTTTAGTCCCTTAAAAGTCAGAGGCATTATGGCATTCTTGAATGTCGGCACAATATTATATATATATTAGACAAACTGCGTAAAGGTAGTATAAAATGTTTATTTTTGTAATGACTTAATGACTTTTGTGTTTTACTCTTTTGCCAACACAGTACACCTTTTGGACATAATTTATGTGTAGTCAGTGTTTTAATAAAGCTGTTGAACTATTACCATGTACCATTAACCATTCCAGTATATTTATTATGTAGATTTTCTTTCATAAAATACTATTGTACTCAATACAACATGCTCTTGTTTATTTTTTTTTCCCCATTTGCAGTTTAACTGTAAAGATTAAGCTATTTTACTGATTTTGCTCCATAGAAGGCAATTTTGTTGGATGCTGTCATATTATAAAATATATGTACTTACGCTATTGTATATTTTCTGCAAAAGCAGTGTTTCGGTGTCTGTTGTTATGTATTGTGTTAGTTATTTTTATATGTTGGTGTCAGTGGATATTGTATGGCTGCATTAAAAATAAGTAGGTTTCCTAGTAAGCTGTGGCCCATTGAGTCGCACTGTTGCTTCACACCGCTGGGGTTTGGGTTTGAATCCCACCTCTGCTTTATGCATGTTCACCCTATCTTGTCCTTCCACAATCCAAAGATGTGCAGTCAGGCTAATCACTAAAAACTGCCTGTAGTTTGTGTAATGTATGTGCCATGTGATGGGCTGGCATCCTGTCCAGGGTGCACTCCAGCCCTGGGCTCTCTGGGGTAGGCTCCATTTTCATGTTCTTGATAAGTTATTTCACACAAGTAATGGTTATTAAAGCTTCTCAGTAATCTCTTATGATACTCTTAAAGTTTGCATTTCCACTTTCACTGTGGCCTTTTGTAATGTCAAAGTGATCATGAAACAAGTGTCTTTTATAAAAATCAAATCCCTTTTTCCTGTATTTTCTACTCACTTGACATTTTTTTCCGTCTCTCTTGACCTGCAAGAATCTGTGGTAGCTATTTTTGTACACACTGTCATATCCTCAGATCACTGGAGTATTATTAATGATGCTGGAGTTCATAGAAACAATAGCTTCAAAAGCAGAGTCACATGAACATGTATTGCACTTTCTGAGAGGAAAATTGCACAAGAGGTTTTTTCCCTTTACCAAGGAAACGGGGATAGCCCTTGTTTCTTCACAGTGTGGGTGGGGGTAACTACATCATGCAAAGAACTAGATGACATTATTCTATGAGAAATCATTTGATATGTATATATTTACAAATGCGGGACTAGTGTGTTGTGGAATATAATTTGCCAATTTCAAATGCTTCAATCTGATTCTCTATTTTCATAACATTGATGCATTTAGACTCAGTTACTCAAGAAAGAAAATCTTGCTAACTGAAAATGTGTCTGCAGTAATATATATATATATATATATATATACACAATGTTTTTAAAAGCTGGAGTAGTAAAAATGAAAAAAAAAAAAACAAAACAATTTGTCTGGCTACCTTTTTCCAAAACAGATGACTGCTGGTTCTCCTCTTCGAACAAGATATGACTCATGTATATTACTCCTGATTAAAGCAGTCCAGGCAATTTGCCATAGAGAGAATGCATATTTGTAGACATTCTGGAGAGCTGGTTCATAGACGTAAAATTAATCAGCCGTTTGGGCTTTCTTAAACAGTAAAGCTAGTGTAACTGCTCACCATAAACACTCCTGCCCCCAATTCTTGCGTCTTTTGAGACCTCACATTTGTGCCTCTTTGTGTCCCACTGGCCCCCACTAATCTAGATGGAGTGGTAATGTTAAATTAAAGTTTTGAGTCCACGCTTCTCTGCAAATACAAGTACAGAGACCACAGTGAAATAAAAAGCCATATGAAACCCACGTGACATCTAACCACTTCCCAAATAAAAATGATACTAAATATAAAAAAACATGGGCAAGGGAAGAATACTTCAGTAAGGCATGCTTAATGATAATTTGTTGTACTGTCCTGATTCTTTCATTGCCATGATTGTTTGGGTCTCCCAGCAATAAAGTTTTAAGAAAGCTGACATTGGGAGAATCCAGGCCTTGACAAAGTTGGTAGTCTTCAATTGATTATGTGATTATTGGTCCTTTAAATATAACTTTCAACAGTTATGCTCTGACTTGGGGGAGGAGAATCCTCAGCTACTTTTAGTAACAGATACAGCACCAAGGGGAAGTTTGCAAACTGAAATTATTCAGGGGGTTTTACTGCCATAAACTGCAACAAATCGTAATCCATCTTCTATAAAAAGAGAGGATGGACTTTTGGGTGTTTTTGATTGTGGCAGTTAAATGGAAAACCTAGATTTCAGCAATGACTAGACCTACCTGGAGGAGGTGAAGAATCTGTCACCTTAGGGCCAAGACAACAACCTTCTCCTTAATGCTTAACTTTTCCGTGCTCCGTCACACAGACCTTGTTCCCATACTACATTTGTCCACGTCCATGTACATTCACAATCGGTGGCGATGATATTCCACCAGACTAAAAGAGGAATGAATGAAACTTTAAGCAAAAGCGCAAGCTTTTTTGTACAAAGGAATGCATGCTTGTGCGCCTTCAAAGTCGAGTTGTAAATGTGCAGATACCTCTGCACCTCTTCGCACAGCAGCTCGTTGATGGTGTCCATGATTAAAATACTCTCTTCATCTACTCCTTCTTCATGAATATCCGACCTTATAAATTTGCCGTCATCTACTGGAAATTCCCAGCAGTGTACTACTTTATTACTTGCACATGTGTAGGCAACGTCAACTGATGCGCAAACTGTCCGAAAGTTACAAAATCTAGACTGCATGCGCACAGCATGCACGGACACCTCTGATAATGAAATTTATGTCACTCACATTGCCTGTGGTCCATAATGGAGCAAGATAAAGTGAAATATGAATGGGCCTTTAATATTCACAAATCAAAGGAATTGATTTTGAACTTTGGGGAGAAACAACAGAGAAACTTCCATAACTTCAAGATATAGGGGCCCCTGGTTGAGAAGGTGGACAGCTTCAAGTACCCTAGCGTCAATATAACTGAGAACCTGACCTGATCCCTGCACACTGTCTCTCAAGTGAAGTCAAGGCATACCAGTGTCTCTACCACCTAAAAAGTCTCAAGGAGTTCAGGCTGCCACTCTAGTTACTCAAGAACTTCCAAACCCCTACTATCAAAAGCATCCTGCCAAAGAACATCACCATGTGGTATGGAAAAAGCACTCAGCACAACCGCAAGTCCATTCAGAGAGTGGTGCAGTCAGCTTGTCGTCATCAATTTTATTGCATTTCTTTTGGTTTTTGATCTTCATGGTGAAAATGTTTGTGGTGTATTGTGTAATTTTACTTGTTGCAATTAAATAAATGGAAAAAAAACAGTCATGCTCTCCATGACCTCCTGAACATCTACACCAAGTGATGTAGCTCCAGGGGAGAAAGATCATCAGGGACCGCAGCCACCCCAACAATGACCTCTTCTCCACGTTGACAGCTGGGAAACACTACCATTGCCTGAAGGCCAGTGTAGAAAGACAGAGGAGGAGCCTCTTTGTGCAAAAAAATTTGATCCTTAATGAGTACTGTGCCTACGTCCTACGCTACAACCATTTTACACTACCATCTATGCAATACAAGTTCAAATCCAATCTAATCTAATCTAAACTAATCTAATCTAATCTAATCTCAGTATGGAGCAATATTGTATGACAACATACAGTACATGCTGAATACAGTAGAACAACAGTGAAACACGCATAAAGAAATATGAAAAGCATTGCCAATACATAGATGAAAAGACAAATTAAAAATAGATCAGAACAAAAGACAAGGGATGGTTTCACAGACAGACCCAGGACTTGGCCAAAGTAAAACCTAAACCCTACATACTAATGGTACATTACCAATTACTGTTATTTGTGTTATTCAGATAATTACAAATATAAAAAGGAACTTCCATGAAAATCCAGTCCAATGTCTATGGAATAGTGAGGAAGCACAACATGCTTAATATTTTTGCATTAATATTTAAACACAGGCATCACAGCTTTTTAAAGCATGTTTAATTGTTAAATAACTGTGGACAGTTTCCCCTAAACGCGAGCTATCAAAGTTCGTAAACTTATTGTAACTGGCATGACATCATTACTTAAACATCAGAGTAGTACTTAGCTCAGAAGGTGAACGTTTCTTTTTTTCAAGAGTCATATTAGTCCAAAGTGAACCTATGGGGTCATACAGAGACTGCAAGGCCGATGATAATGCATGCAAACAGAATTAGTCATGGCAGCATTCTGCTAGCTCTGAGCAACACACGAATATTCTAACAAAGGGGATTAGACGATAGCAAAAGGGGAAGTGGGAGAAACGGGAGAAAAGGCCAACAAGTGGCAAAATGCGTGTATTCCTTCAAGTCAGCATTTGCTTTACTTGGACACGATTTTTAAAAACACTGAAGTACAATTTTAATTCACGGAAAGTTCCTATACTGACGTACAAAGTAGAAAATGAAGGCTTGACAAATACTAGCTGGAAATATGTATCCTATATAGCAGGCTAGATACAAACAGTTGTTGAAGCCGGCTATCTGTTTTGGCGGCGTTTTGTGCCATTCTTTCCATTGCCGAGGGCGCCGTTATTACAGTAGAAATGTAGTAATTTACCCTGAAACACCCGCGGGGCCAGACATGGAAGCGGTCCTGGAACATGCCAACTGAGACTGTATTTTATGCAGTACGTAAAAGCTGTTGTCAGTTCGGCCAGTTTCCTTGCCTCGAAATTGAACTTTAGGTTAAGATTCAGTTGCAATGGTAAATGACGTAAAATTAAAATACGCGCGGTTTTCATGAGTGAATCACTGAATATTAAACGAAGGAAAAACAAGACTCTACTATGCCTATTTGATATTTGTGAATTATCAACAGGACGTGAAGGAGCATTATGTGAATTTACATAAAACATTCATGGAAGACCTTAAATAATTATTCTTCAAATTCCGATCCCGGTGTACCACCTTCCCAGTATCTTCCAAGATAGACGGATTGTAGTTGAAAATACGCTATGCACCTTCCGTGTATTGTGTTGTATTGTACCTAAACAAATTGGTGCTTTCACGCGAATTCCATTTAGGTGACATGTCTTTTGGAGGTACTATTTTCAGACGTTACTTAGTTTGCCTGCATGAGGTCGGCAGCGGTCTTCCAGCTACGGGAACGCAGGGACTTTCCAGTTAAACCATCTTGCTGGGTTTCATTCACAGCGGTCCAATCACAATGGAGAGTTGAACCCTTTCGTTTTCTCTCCTCCGTTTTCAGCGCGTTGGTGTATCTTTGGTCTCACCATTTGCTGGTCTGGTTCGTACCGCGTCCACTTCTTCAAGAATGCGAAGCAGTTTAACTAGAAGCTCATTTAGGCATCTTCACGTCTGTTAAGCCAGCGAGTCGCCTTAGGAGAACGGAGTGTCGCATCTGTTGTGTTCTCTAAGCCGGACAGCTGCGACATTATATGCACTGAGCGTGAAAATGACACAACCCAGCCCGCTCCTCGCCATCCCAGAGCAGGACTTGGTCAACGTGGTCCTCACTCAGACGAGTGCGGGCGTGAGTCTCCGCGGATGGCACCGTGGCACCGGTCGCTGGGTGTCCATTAAACTCCTGTCCGTCACTACAGGTCAACAGAGGTAAGGTGGTTGCAACGCGAAACCTTCCTGTTTTCTTCTTATATTGTGCTTATGTATTATTGGGATATTATATTATTGAAACTTGTTCATTTGTATCGCAACATACATATATACTTCAGCTATATGAATCTTATATAAGCGTGTATGAACAGAATTGTCCTAGTAACCATACCTGTTTTAACGTACCGATGTAAAATGCTTTCGGGCAACCGAAAAGTGTCCTTTCATAGACCAGGTTTCTATTCATTGTGAATTGTTTTGTGTGTTGGTTTAGGTTTAGCTGCTTTAGGCTTTACGTCAGCTCACTTAGGGAAATTTGTGATTATCCATGAAGGAGAGGTGCTGACATAAACTTGATGGCTGTCGCGCAACAGACTCGGAGCGCTCAGTAAAACCAAATTTAATTTTCGCAACTAACGAAAAGTACTAAAAAGAACATCCCGACCGGACCGTCCCACCTACAATGCTAGATTCGCACAAGACGCTGACCTTTGGAACATTGGGCTGCTGACCAGGACCTCGGTGGGTGACTACGGGACGAAATGTACATAAAAGAGGACTGAGAAGAACTAGGGGAACCAGGACACGGGGCTAGCACACAAGACAAAAAATATATAAAACCAGAATAACACTACACACCGAATAACAAAGACCCCAGCTAACGGACACCAAAGCGGCAGTACTCCGACCGAAGGTGCGAACAACAATATGTCGAGAAAGAGAACGGCACGCCGAAGACGCGGTACCGGTTCATTGAACCGCAGATACCTGGAGATTAAACTCCAGCGGACAAAAACAGCCACTCAGACTCGGAAAGGGAGCCAAAGGTAGAACCGAACAGAGCTCTTATTATAAATTAAACAAAGTTTGTTAATAATTGATAAAAGCATCTTCTATGTTCAATGAGACTATAGTATAATATATAATGGACTTTTAACACATATAAAGTACTGAAGCACACTTCAAGGTCTAAACACATTTAATTCCTCAAAAAAATCACTATGATGGCTTCACAAATACCAAGGTATCACGTTTCAGCAGGAAATTACCAGACACATTTTCAAGTGTTCTGCAGCAATTTCCAGAGATGTGTTTGTGGGTGACTTTGCGACTCCTCACTTCAGTTCGTACCAAATCAGTTCTATTGGACTGAGGGATGGAGACCGGGCAGGTTAGGCCATTAGTTTGAGTTTGCTTTCTGATTTTGTCCAATAGTTCTTGCACCATTCTGAGGTGCATTTTAATCATAAACTTGTTGAATAATAAAGGTATGCCTAGGTGGCCACAGTCATGATAAAATGGCATGTGAAGTATGTTTGCTATGCTGATTGAGATCGCTATGAATTTCATCACCATCTCTGTCATTAGCAAAACATCACGACACATGGAAAACAATGCTCTCACCCTCTCAGTGTCTTAAAACCCCAAAAATGGACTCAGATAGTCCAAATTTTGACTAATTTGTCCACAAAACTGAATTCTTTGTCTGGGTGTTGTGACACCAAGCACTGGGCAGATACGCCCCACCAGTTACTGTTCCAGTTCGCTGGCACTGAAACATCTTATCCGAGTTCTACAGTGTAACAACTCAGTTTCCTGTCTGTTCGCTGTGAGGTATTGAGAATGTTCTGCCCTTACTGAGCATGTTACCAGCTTAGCTGAAGTGTGCCCTTGTTTGACCCTGTCCTTTCCTCCTCCAACGGATGAGTTTTCTGTGTATCACAATTTGGATTTGGCTGCCTGATTATTTTTTGGATTACTGGCTTTCAGACCCGTGGACTGGTTTTTGGATAACTGAGTATTCATCACAGTAGTAGACAAATTTATACTATGTAAAGCGTAGATAATTATGGGTTTAAGCAGGTATGCTCTAACTTATGACTGGTAATTGTTCAGACAGTCTCCGTTAGAAACTGTACAATAATAAGATGAAAAATGTGTTTTCATCATTGTGTAATATGACCATATCTATATTCTTTACTTCTGCTGTAATCACATCAATCCTCTGACAGATGCAAAGATAATTTAGGACTTTAAAGAGATAGTAGGAGACAACTTTTTAATAACATCTTGCTCTCTCATTCACATTATGACACGGTCAAGAAGAGAAAAAAATTCATCTTGTTCAGCTATCTTTGTACTTATTCTATTTTTCTGGCATTGCTTCCACACCACTTGATCTGAAGTTATGCAGACAACCCTGGCTGTTGGCATAAAAACTTTGGTCACTGTTGATTCTGTGGATGCCAGATAGGCTTCTGTAGTTTATGAAGAGATGTGTGAGAAAGCAGTTTGTTTATATCTCTACGGCCACACACACAGGTGGTGGAAGAGGCTCCTGGAAGACATCTCCCTGGTCAAGCGGGTCCCATCGGACCGGCTGCTTGTTCCATTGGGTTTCTATGGAGCTTGCCCCCATTTAGGTCTGGTTTCAGAGTGGATGGACAAAGGATCCCTTCACTCCCTCCTGTATGAGGTAAGGGACCACAGGTGTTGCTCCCTGGTGGATCAATGATTTACAAGCAAGTTCTTCTGGAAGTTTATTACGCTCCCTTTCTTACTGTTTCTGCCTTTATTGTAAATCCGTATTGATGACTGTTACTAGTTTAGTCCAAGTATGTGAATTTCTGACTAGGGATCTGTTAAGAATATAGTAATGTTCATAACTGTTCAAAACAAAAGTATGTTTTTAAGTATCAAAAGCAGGCCAGAGATTCGGTCTCATTTTCTGTCAGTTGAAAGGATTAAGAAATTCTTATTCATCTGCCGACTCTCCGCTGTTATAAACTTGTTCTCATTTCTCGTTCTTCCAGCGCAGCCTGGAGCTGAAACTGAGCAATAACAACGACAAATCCATGCTAATGGTCTCTGGTTTTTATCTGTAACAATAACTGGGGCTTTTATTATGAATGGTTCCATTTGGCAGGGACAGCAGTATCCCGATTTACCTGTGCCTCTGAGGATCCGCATCCTGTTCGATGTGGCAGAAGGCCTTTCTCATCTGCACTCAATACCGCTCCTTCACCTCGCTCTGAGGCCCACAAATGTGCTGCTGGATCAAAAGTATCGAGCAAAGGTTCTGACCCATAAATCTTCACTTGCTTCACTTGGCAGAGAAGGATTCCCAGTCTCATTTAGGGGGCCTGTATTTCAGCAGTTTTGCTGCAGTACATTGTAGTAGCACTTTTTTTACTGTTAGAAGTAACACTGTGGCAGATTAAATGTCTGCATCTGTCAAATCATTATGCCTACAGTCTGCTGTTCTTGTACTTGTCCTTGAAAGTTATTTTTGGCCAAAGAAAATTCGGTGAATTTGTAATCAGTTTCGGTGTTAGATTGCAAATGCATAGCCATAGAAATATAGAAATAAGTGGTTAAAATCATGAGCAATTATAAAGTCATAGCCTTTTTATGTGATATTCTATTTTTATATGTGTATTGCTAATTCCCTATCCTTCCAATATTATTTATGCTGGATAGTGATAGCATATTTACATTTTAATGATTTCATTTTGTGATCTGATTGAGCTGCCTACCAGTCAATAAGAATCAACCTGCTGTATACTTCTCAGGTGTGTGACTGGGGCCAGTGGAGCGGCCTTGAATCGGGGTCTTCACAGTCTGCCAGGAATGTGACCTGCATCAGGGACCTGGTTTACCTGTCACCTGAAGTCATTAGAGGGGACCCACCTTCTAAGGAGGCAGATGTGTACAGGTAAGTGTACCCATGATACCTCAGACTCCTGACAGTAGTGATGGGACAAATGAGGCTTTAAAATCTGTGGTGAGTGGGAGTATTGCCAGCATTGATTGGTAGTTCAGGATACTCCCACCCAATACAGGTTTTGAAGCTTCATTTAGCACCAGTATTGATTGGTAGTTCAGGATACTCTCACCCACTACAGGTTTGAAGCCTAATTTAGTGATAGTATTGATTAGTTAGATCAGGAAACTCCCGCCCACCATTGGCATTAAAGTCTCCTTTGTGCTGTCACTACCAGACAGACCTATTCTAGACATCAGTTTATGGGCACAGACTCAACTTAATTCCTGTAAAATGAGGTAATTCTTTGGAGAGGTAGGGTTGTTCAAAGGGTGGAAAACCTTTTCCAATGTTACTTTGAGATAAATGATAAATGATTTGCCACTGTCGCCTCTGGCTTACTCTCTGGGGACTGTGAGCCCGGGACTATGTAAAGTGCTTTGTGACAGTGCTTCATGTTAAAAGCACTATATAAATAAAATTGAATTGAATTGATAATCCTTTAACCATTTGCGATACAAGCTCATGCTGAAAATGTGTATTGTTATGTGATGTGAAAAATTTTTATGTAATGATTTAATGAATCATATGACAATATGTAGAACAAGTTCTGTTCATGAGAAGGGTGGATTCTGTTACTTTTGACTTGCGTTGGACACACCTTTGATGTAGAAACTCAGCTGATATAATTATAAGTAACAAAAGATCGAGTCATTATGCTAGTATCCTATGGCAACAAATAGCTAAGTTCCGGAGCTTAAATTTCTTTTTGGAAGCAGAATGCTGTTAATAGAGCAAAAAAGGAAAGAATTAATGTTATTAACCATGTGACATAACAGAATTCTAAAAGATTAATTAAAAATCCAAAACCCATGATAATCAACAAAGATTAAACATTTAGGCAATGAGTAAATGGAGCAGATTTTGCCTTAACTGAGATATCAAATAATAAACATTTATTTTTGATAATAAACATTTATAGATAAAGTAAGTTAGTATTTTTGTGCATATAATGCATGGTTTGTCAAGGGCAGGACCAATTTCACTGGTTTGTAATTAGGCTATACTACCTTCCTCTTTAGTTTCGGCATAATGATGCTGGAGACCTTGAACAGGAAACTTCCTTGTGAAGGTAGGACAATGAAATATATTTACCAGTCTGTGGTCTTTGTAAAAAATTAAACCAAGGGCCTATGTGTTATGTGTACACTTCTGTCTTCTTGTACAAGCCTGGTAAAAAGAATTGGGATAAATTCATTTGTTAATTGATAGCTGTTAAGAAACATACTTTCTTCCAAATGGCTGTGCAATGTTGTTGTGTAACACAAGTGAAGAGCTGTGCTAAACAACAGCAGTGCAGAAGTGTTTCTGACATGCTCACTAATTCCAGATATTTGGGCTGTCTTGTCAAAGGGCATTCAATTTTACGCTCACATTTCTTGTCATATGAACTTAGTGCAATTAGTTACTTACTCAAATACTTCCTGAAGACCATCAGTTAACAGTAGATCAAGAGTAGCAGTAAGCAGCAGCAGACTGTAAGGACACAGAAACAGTAATGCTGATAAATAACATCCATCCTTCCATCTTCTAACCACTTATCCTGGTCATGGTTGAGGGGAAGGGCTTGGAGCAGAGGTCCTTCTCCATATTAAGTTTCGCCTTGAAGTTCTCCACTCCTTACACACATGTAGATGTGCATGAATCCCAGTTAGCACACTGCCCTTACTCATCAGTGAACTAAGTGCTTATGTCACCCAGTGTAACAACACCACTTGGTCAGCCACAGCATTTAGGTTTTCAGCTTAACCCTTTACTTGATTTCTCTCACATTCATTGCCGGTATATAGCAATACATTATTTTTGATAATTAAGGGTATTCTGGAAATATTTTATTCAACTAGTTACCTCAAGGGAGCAGCTACATAGGGGTAAAACAGCCATCTCCATCCCAGGATTTCCAAGTCCATCATGTGTGCCTTCCTGTTCTCTCCTCCTTTACATAAGCAGGTGCCTGCAGCCCGCAGGGTTTGCAGTCCCATGTCATCCATTGGGCACAAAGAGGCATGGAACCTGTGGAGCAGGCCCTCAGCCAACTGATACACCGCTGCTGCAGCAGTGACCTCCAGAGACGCCCGTCAGCTGCAGGTCAGGACTCAGTGGTCCTTCCATGACTTGGATGTCAGGCTACGTCCTCTGAGCTCTTCGTGGATTACCTGACCTCTGTATTTCATTGTTAGTTTCATGACACTTTATGACTATCTGCTTCTGTCACATGTGGAACTTCCTTTTATGAAAGGCTGATGATATATGTCCTTATTAGAAGGGCAAATAGTCAAAGACTTTTGCGGGTTTCTCAATTTCTCAACAAGGAAATCTAGAAAATATGATGTCAGCCTTTATTAGCCACTGATCACCTGCTTTTACAGTAAGCCAACTAAGAAAACAGTGCTGTTTGTTTAAGGGCTGTGGTTTCTGTGTTGCATCACTCATCTCTTTTATTTGTACTCAGAGTGCATGCAGGAACTGAGAAAGGCTCTGGCAGTTTTTGATTCTGGAGCTCTGGTCAGGGCAGTTCTCCAACTACAGGAATGCAAGGTAGCTGTTGGCTCCTCCTAGATATTCCAGTTTAAATATCTGACTGGGATTTACCCAGCCTACCTTCTTAAATTTTTGCTTTTTGAAAGGAAAGGTCAGACAGTCTTGCCTTCATAAGATGTGTTCCTGCCAGCGGATGACAAAGATTTAGACAAAAACTGTGTTGTGTTTTTGCATACCTGTGCTTTTTCTGGTGTCCAGGAGAGGGCAATGCTTGGCAGTAAAGATCAACCAACCTTAGAAATGAAGGTGGAGATCAACAATTTGGAGGTAAGAAAATAAAGTTTTATTTCTAAGCACTGGCCAATAACTAGTCTCTGTGCAAGGGACATTGAGGGCTTGTGAATTTTGTTTTGCATTGTTAGTGTAGTTACACGCTTGCACAAATAGCATTATGTTTCACCTGTCATGCTTCTGGATGTAAACACCTTCTCTTCATTCCCAGTTGTATGATAGCTGCAGGCACCCAAAAAGTGCTTACACCAAGACGATGCTCCTGAATACTGTTCAAGGATCCCCACCAGACCCACAAATTCCTAACCACTTTGACACATCCCGGCAAACCTCCTCCTCATCTTCGTCGGGAAAATCAGGTGTTTCTGGTAAGAGCTCCACAGTGGAAATCTGTAATGGCTCACAAAGGCACGTCAGACATCACGCTTTTCATGCTTGACTGCCTTCAGTGCTAAAGGACAAATCTGAGGCTAATATGTCCAGATGAAATCTTCGCATATCATGGACTGGTGTCTAATAACAGTATTTGCTTTTGTAGAGTGGGTGACTAGTGTCCTGTCATCTCCGAATCGGCTTAGAAGTCACAGTGCGCTCCAACAGCAGACCAGGGCTGACCAACAACGGAGTGCTTCCCCCCATCCTGTCTTTGACACTTCCTCAGGGCTCAGACATCACTGTCGGGGTAAGACTGAGCATTGCTACCACACTGAAACTCCATAGGTCCTGCCAATCACTTCTAGCTGTAGCCCAAATGAAGATTGTTAACATTATATAACAGAATTTCCATTCATCCCTTCTCCACAAATGTTTAACCAGTGCAGAATTATGGTGAGCCTGGATCCTATCTCAGGGAGCATTGGGCACACACCTGGGGACACCCTGGCTAGGTGTATTAAAACACACAATCACACACTAAGGGCAATTTTGAGACACCAGCTTTTGAACAGAGGTTGGAAGCTGGAATATTGGAGGAAACCTGCACAAATACAGGGAGAACATGCAAACTCCACACACACAGATGGGTGCCAGAATTGAAGACGACCTTGGAGGCCACATTGCTACCCACAATGCCTCCAGGCCATCCTCTATTGCAATATCTTTAGCAAACAAACTTTTTGAAAAAGACCACAACCAAGTACGTATGTTCCCTTTATAATGTCGGCTCTCTAGAAGTCATTTTCATTTTTGTTTTTCTTTTTGTAGAATTGTAAAAGGACAGTGCAGTGTCCCAATATTTGATAAAGGCCTCAACACAAACCATTTGAAAAGATTTGAAAGGTTCCTTTTCCTTCTATAGTATGTCAGCTGTCATACCAAAATAAAGCTGTGAAACAGAATCTCTTCGGGACAGCAAACCGAACTGGGTAATCGTAGCCAGACAGGTAAAAGGATCCTTGACTGTGTCGTTCTCAGGGAAAGAGGAGTTGTTTAGCAGCAAGGCAGAAGACATGCCAAAATTAGATAGTGATGGTGGCTGAATAGAGAACCAAATGGAGACGACAACGATGGGGTAACATCTGCTAGCGGTGTCGTGCAGGTTGAGAGATAGACATCTACTTGGTTACAAGAGGTCAGAACACATCAGTCAAGACACAACAGGAAACAGGAAATGTGAAATTAATCAGCTTCTCACATTGCAGTCACATGACTCTCCCCCTTGCCACCTCCTTCACAAAAATGTTAACTGAAATAATAAACTCGTGAAATGATCAAACGGACTGAAATGAAAACAGAACTGACAAGCTAAATAAAAAGGAAAACTAAAATGAATTTTCATGCAAATGTCCTGACTATTAATGCAACAGTAATCTAAAGCCCATTGGTTGGAAGTGTTTATCTTTTGATTTTTGTACGCGGATGACAAATTTTCCATAATTTTGTAATCCAGGCCTGATAATGTGGAAATCTGTCATATACACTGACCTTGTTACTGACGTTGCTACGGTTTTCCTAACAGCTGTTGTGTCAGGAAAGACCTGTTGTCAGATCTTGCGGGAGAGGCGTGATGTAATCGTACAGAGGATGACAGAGGGGCGTTTGAACAACCTGCTAGACGTACTGCGAGCACGACGGGCCCTTGGTCGAGAGGAATATGAACTGATCACAGCTGCCTTGACACTGGCTGGTCGCACACGCTCTTTGCTAGACACGTGCCTATGCCTGGGGGAACATGTGGCCATCCTGGTGGTCTCCACCTTGGGGTTAGTCTCTGCTGCAGCTGCTCACAGCCCCTCCTGGCCTTCATAGTGAAAGGGAGTGATGAACCTTGGAAAATGGAAGGCAGGAGGTTTACAATGTTGACTTGGCATGGATTGATATCCTTATTGTGACATTATCACCAGTTATATTGCTACTTATGTAATAAGCCATCAATTTACTTATTTATAAGACATATTTATCTTAATGTGTTTTTGTTTCACTAATGCATACAGTAGTTTTTATAAAACTGCAATTGTACATTCCCAAAACAAAACAGAAGTCTTTGTGTGGCCAGCTTGTGCAAAGTTTGGAATGAAGTTGAGCAATTACTGGCCAATAGTGTATGACTATAGGTTGGGGTTAATAATATTATGGATCAGTATCCATGTCAGAAAAAAAGGTTTTATTAAAGGAACCTCAGATAATATGGAAAACAAACAGCTGTAACTTAGCCACGTAAACCAAAATTTTATTAACTTCAAAGCTGATGTCTACACATGACCCATTCCTTTCTCTAGCACTCTTTCATACTCTCTTTTGATTGGTACTAATTATGCTGTAAAAACATAGGTAGACAGCATTTGTACAATTCATTACGATTGTTTTATTATTCAGATGTGCTTTCTGGTGCTCATGTTGTCCGGGGACAGTGGTTCCCAAACTGGGGCAGGGGAAAGGTGGGTGTGTGTGTGTGTGTGTGTGTGTGTGTGTGTGTGTGTGGGAGGGGGAGGGGTCCTCAGATGTGTAGGCACGTTGAAAGGTGGCATGGGGGGCATTTAAAAAAATTCCTGTTTGCAAAATAAGGGACTGACAGAAAACATCTGGGAACCAGTGTTTTGGGACATCATGAGTATACTGTATATCTTAGGGTCAGGATGCATTGAAAGAGTGCTTAGCATTTGTACGTAGACAGTAATCCCGAATTATAACGCTGAATTTATTGCGTTTATCAACCTATTTCCTTGAATATGTTGTTCGGAAATTTGTAACTTGTTATCTTGTATCAAGAACAACGCGATGTGCACTCACTGATATTCCGTCTGGTAAATTAAAAACTTTAATGTAGCCATTTTTTTATTATTTAAATTATTAGCATTCAGTGTCAACAAATAGTCAACAAATGGATAAAAAAAAATCAGTAGATTCCAAAATTATAATATCGTGACCAATTGAGACATGACGTTATCAGTAACAGGCTATACTTAATTACCTGATAATAAAAAAACTATTATGCATATCATTCTAGAAACAATTTATAAGCTGCAATATCTTAGTAGCGCTTAATAGCGCTTATTTAACTTATAGAACCAACAACTGGTCAGATCTTAGCAAGTAGCCGCAATCACCGGCTTTCGGCATTGCAACGAAAAGTCACCGTACTACACTGCCATCATGAGGACAGTGTAAGGTACAGAAAATGTTTCCAAACAATCTGAATATCCACAAACAAAAACAGGTCTACTTGATTTAAAAATACAAAAACTACCGAACCCTGTTTACCTTCTGTTCAACGATCTGTGGATATCTGTGTGTATAGTTCTCAGTCGATGCAATTTTTATTTCTTCACATTGTTCAAAATTTTAATTACAACAAATACGTTTTTGGTAGGTGTGCCTCTTTGACGGCTAGCCATTTGTATTTTCCTCAGTATTTCATTGTTATTGGGTGATCTTGATCAATCATTTAATAAAAATTTGAAGCCATTATATTTTTATTCATTGGGACAGTAAACGAGTAAGTATGCATTGTAATAAACCAGAGCTTTGTGCAAGTACATATTGCCATATTGTTGGTGTGGGAGTATTTTTTTTTCCCCTAGATCATATGGTTAGCTCAGGTTCACTAGATGGGTAGATGAATGTCTATAGTTAACATGGTAAAAGCTAAAGCAAGCCTACTGTAAACACATAGCAACTGTGTTGCAGTTACTTTGCTTTTGAGTTATTATGGTAATGTTGAAGATGTGTGTTTTGTGGTGTAAGACAAGCTCATCATAGTAAAGATGGAATGAATTAGTTACAAATTAACTTCAGAGAGTTTGATTCAAATAGAACAGAGTCACAACCACCCAAACTTGAGAAAGCTTTTTGGAGTCTTAAGTCATGAGCTACTCTGGAACTGCTTATACACAGTCAGGTGGTATCCGGCCTTTAACTCACTACTGACTCAACTGATTGCAGTGATATCAGCAACCGAAAGCATTGAAGCAGAAGATGACTTACCACAATTGGCTACAGCCCACATCTCATTTCTATAACACTAGAGAATTCTGAGTATTTACCACCACCCTAAGTTCATCAGTTCAAGGGCACAGGAAGTTTGAGCCAGACAAGTCCAACACTTCACACTTTTTGTGACAGAACCTACATTGAATCAGCAACCCACAGATGAATTTCCATTCATTCTCAAAGCCAGAGTAGGGAATATTTTGCAGTGACCACAGAGCCTTAAAACTTTTCAGTACCTGTTAGTTACAAAGACATGCAGCATGGAGAGTCTAACAAACAGCAAGACACTATAGTTGCCAAAATTGCTAAATTTTATTTCTGCAACTTTATGCCTAGCTTCTTTAGACTCTCACCCATGGGTGTATGGATAAACATCCATGCGATAAGACAAGCCATGAAGTTTCTTGTTCCAGCAGCTTTTGAAGAACCAATACAAGCAGCAATTGAGTATATTTGTATGTATGTTCATTTGCATCACCACAAACGCTAGGACTGTATTAAACCTAATACTCCTAGCTCAGAGTACCATCAACATATAGAACCTCTGAGCCAAATTACTTATCAGGGATAGATCTACTTGTCTGATGCCATAGGGTGATCTTTGGACCCCCAAGCTATTAGGCATTCCAAATTAATAATATATAATGAAGTCTTATTAAAAGAAATCCTTCAACAACCTTGACATTAAACTTTAATAGAAAGAAGCCTATCAACATATTTACAGAGTTCCAACAAAGTACAACATTCCACCTACACACAACAAACACCCACAAAATAGACTCTTGATGCCAAATTGTTTCAGTCGGAGTCCAAGTATTCTTCATCATGGTCCTCAAACTCCTGGTGGACATCACATAGGTATCTTTGCCAGGATCGCCGGCCACACCCCTCATCATAGTCATACCCTGAAGAGAACATACAAGGTCAGCAGTTACATTATACACCCAAAAGTATGTGGAGACCTGCCTGTGCAACCTCATTAAGATTATAAAAAGGAAGTTGGTCTTCAAACACTGCTGTAATAACCTCAGCTCTTCTGGAAAGGCTCTCGATTAGATATTGGGGCATTGTGGGTGGGATTTGCTGTTTGTCAGTCATAACAGCATTAGTGAAGATGGGACCTTACCATCAAACATCAATAATTGTTTGTGTGACCTACCATTTCACACATGAACTCTTAGTGCTTCTAGACAGTTTCCACTTCTCTTGTAGATGACCAGGGCAGAAATGTGACAACTTGTTGGAAAGGTGGCATCCAAATATGGGGCCACATTAAGTCACTAACCTTCTCAACAAGACCCATTCCAATACCAGTATTTGGTGCTAAATTATAAACCTGTTAGCAATAATTGTGGCTTAATTAGTCAATTAATATGGGTATCCACATAACAGTCTTGCTAAAAGGTATTAACCCATATAGCGCTCCTCTAGGTCACTGTCGTCCTCGCTGTCCTCTTCATCTGGATAATCGTTCCTCCAATTCCCCTCGTCGTTCTCATCATCCTCATCATCATAAATTTCTTCTTCCCTCTGGTCTTCATCTGGCACCTATAAACAGCCAATCAATCAATGCATCCCACTCAAACTCCTGAGCAATATCTGGTCCCCTCCCAAGACAGAGAGGACATGGTGACACTCCTACAAAGATGACTGAGCTTTCAATGACCACAGATCAGCCTGCACGCTCAGCAGGAGTGGAGGATGCTGATGACTATTACAGGGGACTCCTGACTACATTTGCTATGAGAAAACCTCCTGCCTTAGTTGCAAATACATTTGTTACACGGCTCTTTGTAACAATTTTTTTTTTTTTGCTTTGAGCCCATTCCAGGTGCTAATTGCCTAACATCACTCAAGTCATTTATTTTCTCTATACATGAAAATCCCACACAGGGTCAATTCAGATGCATCTCTCTCACCAGCTCACATTCCTGGTAGGGTTTGACAGAGAGAATGTCTTGGATCCACCCAGGGGAGGCAGTCTCCTGGCAGTAGAGGTCATAGACGTATTCGTCGTCCTTCTCGTGATGCCTGACTCCAGTACCATCACCTGACACATTAAGCTTCTCCCGTATCATCTTGATGGAATTGCACAGCACATCATCTGGCTCAGAAGTTACAGCCTGAAAATGGCAATAATGGTACAAGATGTAAGTTTAAGTCAATGGATATAATTCAAGTATCAAAGCAATTTTTAAAACTTGGAAAAGGGTTGTTCTTAATGAAGTTTGCAAAGCTGACATTCTATCAAGGATTTCTCTGGGTATAGCAAAAAAAAAAAAAAAAAATCTAGTAGACTGTAGGCATATGGCAGTAGACTGGAATAAAAAAAAAGCAGGGCTCAGCACAAAAGAATACAGAAAGATAATCCAGCACACAGGAAACATAACATCCCCTTTAGTGGCAAGTCTTGCTTCCTCACAAGCAAGAATAACAGAATGTTCAAATCAAGAGCGATTGCGATTCACCGTCCACCCTTGTGACAGTGTGAAGTCCACCACACACCTGCCGTCCGGGTTGCTTTAAAATATACACCTGGGCTTCTGTGGCCTTTCATAAAGGACATCTGGGTATGTGTTCAGAGCACACCTCTATAAACCCCCGGGGATGGACACTACACTCACTGCCATTTTTGCTTATCAAAGGAAAAGTGACAGAGGAAAGTGCCAATGGTCACTTATTATTTTGCTGATTTCTCTTTTACATTTTCCAGATGTTTCCTATTTAACAAAGCCACGTCATAGCTTGAACACAGCATCAAATATTCAGCTCCAAGTCCATCTCAGGCAGCAGGTGCACCCAGGATGAGAGGCCAGGCCAGGCCAGGCCACGCCACACACACACACACACACACACACACACACACACACACACACACAGCAATTTGGACATCCCAACTAGCCTAACAGCTGGTATTTGGACTGCCTGAGGAAACACAGCCAACATGGGAAGAACAGGCAAGCTCCACAGACAGAGTGGGGGCATGATTCAAGCCATTAAAATTTGGAGAGGCAAGACAACAACAACACTACCCAACTGTGTGACTCAGGATGTACATCTTGGAACTTGGAATTATGAGAGATGAGAGAGAGAAAAAAAAAAACCCATCTCCCTTACTTGGGCCCTGGGCTTTCCACCATCCTCATGCACAATGTCGACCACCTGCACCTCTCCAAGTACCCAGTGCGTGGTGTCATCCATTGGGCCTGGTCCCTCTGTCACCCCCTGCTGGGCAGCCTCTTCGGGCTGCTGCCCTTCATTCTCCCTCCTAGGAAAAGCTTCTGGAGGAGACAGACCAGCCCGGTGGCTGGATAAAATGCGGTACCGCTCTTCTCTCCTGGTGCTCCACTTGGCACTACGAAGGTCCGCACTGATCCTCTGGGCACTGCTAGCAGAGGGGCGCAGGGCGTGAGCCACACGGGGACGAGACAAGGCTGCCTGGACATGTGTCCGTATGGGAGCATCCTAGACAGATAGAAGGAAGGGCCGTGGTATTAGCCAGCATCCCTGACTCAGTGGGCAACGTGAGGACTGCTGTACTCATCAAAATATTTGGTCAAAGGAAAACCGAAAAAAGAAAAAGGGACATTTAAAAATTAAAACCACAATACTGAAATTAAAAGGCAACAATTTTAGACATGAACGTGCAACTATATTTCATTATACCACAACAAACGAGCAACAGTAAGCATTAGCCGAGTGTAGAAAAGACTGACATGACAGGTTTGTACTCGACAAAGGTTCACCTAAACCCCAGACTCTTTAGTGTCTCAGAGCAAATACACAACACTTTATGAACTGTGTTTCATACTAGCTTTCCAACTAAAGCTGGGCCAGGCCTTTCAATGACATGACTGTAGGATCATTTAAAGAAGTCGCTGCAGATAATCGTTAGGCATCAAAACAAGCAGATGGAGGAGTTCATCTTGACGGTCCTTCACCTTAGTGGGCTGTCATCTACTTTATTAAGGAAAAATAACCAAGACGGATGAAAATCGCTGCTTGAATGGAGAACACATAAACACACCCGGTTCTGAAGTTTAGAAGGTGTTTCAAAAGGTACGACATTCAACATTTCACATCTGAAGGGTTATTAAGCATCTTACTGCCGAGACTGGGAGGGCCTTGGTCCATTTTAGGAATTATTTGTCTCCTACAAAGCCAGTAAGGTCGATGGATACCAGGCACACACTGGCTAAACGGCTCACGATGGACCAATAGGGGCGATGCTTTGTTGTTATTTAAACTGTTGTTACTTAAAAAGCGAAAAAAAAAGACTCAGCATCAAGAACAGGACAGAAAAATCAGTAGAGTAGCTATCTAACAATATTTAACAACTACTACACAAGGATCATAACTTAAAACGCAATCATCAGCCCAACGGCTGGCCAGTTTAGCCCGTCTTAGTATTCGTATCTCGCACGGTCTAAAGGCACTTAGGTGTGCCGTCCCCACTCAGGCGACGCCGAGGCTTCACCACGGCCTGTACCTCTGAGGACACGGTGGCCACTAACGTGAAGACCGAGTTCTCGATTTCCCCCTCTGCCGGTTCCGGTACAGAGTCTCCCGCTGACTGTGCCGCAGACTCCGGACGGATCCGTTTACAAGCCAAGAGGAGCGCATCTGCCGCATCCGTCCCTCGTTTCCTTTTAACTCGTAGGATGGTGGAGTTCGGATTCATGGTTGATCTCCTGTTAACGACCTCTCGCAAAAAGACTACCACCAGAGGGCAGTGTTTCGTTACTTAATATTAGTGTTGGGATAAACGAGACTTCAAAACCCGTGGTGGGTGGGACTATCCCGAACAAATCAACGATTGGTAGTTCGGGATACTCCCGCCCACCACGGGTTTTGAAGCCTCATTTAGGGCCAGCATTGATAGATAGTTCGGGATACTCCCGCCCACCACGGGTTTTGAAGCCTCATTTGTTCCATCATTGTTTAATATTACCGACGGATAACGTTCTGATAGGCTAATTGGCCGCGGAATTTACAGCGAAACGTCATCGTGTTGGTTTTACCGTAACAGGTGCAGGACTATGGGTTAATCAGGGCTCTGGCTGTGTGGTTTAGCCTATATAATGAAAAGGAAGGTGCTTGTTGTTTCCGTTACTGTTTTGGTTCTTGTTCTGTTATGTGAAATAAGAATAAAACGTGTGTAAGCTTTATTAAAGGCATTAACTAGTTGAGTTGAAGGGAGGTTTTATATATATTTTTTAAAAAAGTTGCCATCAAACCTATATAGCCTGACTGCGATGAGTCGTCGAATTTCAAAGGTGTGTTTTAGAAATAATTTTGTTTATTCTGTGTTTGAGGGTAGTTAAACTTTATATAAAGGAAAAAGCAAAGCATGGAATGGGAATGTATACTATTGCTGTATTCTGGTTTTTCTGCATTTTTCTTTTCTTACTCGTAGGTATATTTGACCTCGTTACTAGCGCCACTGTTACTAGCGAGTGCCTTTGGTAAGTTGATGCTTGGTGGTGCTTGTTTTTTGTGCCCTGGCTCTATGCAAACATCCTGTATCTTGTTTAAGGGTTATGCAGCGTTACTCACTGCACAGACTCGAATAAGTGCGTGCTTACTGCTGACAAACGCAACTGCAAGTGCGCTGTGGGGTATTATGGGGACATCTGTGACAAAGGTAACGTTATTTCCAGTAAGTGACATTTGCGGTTCAGACTACAGTATAGATGAGTAGTGTCAAGCAGTGCTAATTCTAGCGCTTTCTTCCCCCTTCAAGTTGCAACAACTAATGTTATGTGCGGGTGGGACTTCATCACAATTATGGTGATTGAAGACTTTTTCAAGTATCACAATATTAAACTGGAGGACCTCCACCTTGTAAATAAGAGCTGCCGTGCACAGCAAGAGACGATCGACGGCGTTTCTTATTATATGGTGCGAACCAGCAAGGAGCAGTACCTCTACTGTGGCGGAAAGGCGGTGGAGGTGAGAATGAAAGCGCGGTGGTGGGGTCTGGTACTGCGCTAAATCTGTTAGAGTTGTCTTCCTCTGGTGCGAAAACTAAAAATGAATCTACAATTTAAATGTCCGCCACGCAAACTACTAAGTACATTAGCTAGCGTAGATCATTAAAACGAAATAGTGCTTATCGTAACCTGTTTTATATTGAGACTGTGGTTCTAGTGGATGGTATAAGGTTTTTTTTTTTTGAAGCCTTTTATGTACGGTCTGAATTCGTTTAAGCGTTCTGGTTGGGAACTTTGTATTCAGTCACTTGAAGTGTTTGAACATCCAATGCTTTTTTTTTTTTCTCTTCTCTCCCCCCCCCCCCAGCAAAACATCACCCACATCACCTACTCCCAAACATTGATGTCTGGTCCAGATGTGAAGGGAAATGTAATCCGTGATCCCCTTATTAAAATTGAATACAAGTGTGTCTACCCCTACATTCGTACTGTTAGTCTCCCTTTCCCTGCCATTCCCTTTTCAAGGTAATTACACACTATACCACACACATTGTGGTTTTTTTCAGCAGTTTAGTGGGTTTTGAAACCTCAGCTGTGCTACTTGCACATGCACGCTTCCGTGTTATGAGCTTGTTTGCCCAGCGTAGGCTGTCGCTTTGCTATTCTCCTCTAATTGGACACATCACTGCACCTCAGACACCTGCTGAATCCTTTATCCTCATCTTCAGTGAGACTGTGATGCGGGTGGACGAGTTGGAAGCCAAAATTATGATGACCCTGTTCAAGGATGGGACCTACAGGGAGGCCTTTGACACATCCCCACAGCTTCACCTCAAAGAGAAGGTATATGTGGAGGTCCGGGTGGTTGAACCTGAAGGCTATTTTCGTTTGCGGCTTAATGAGTGCTGGGCCACGCAGTCGTCGAAGCCCAACGACACAGATGGTCTTTCCCACGTCTTGCTGCTCAATGGGTAAGCCTATGGCTGACTCATATTCTATTGTTGATTTTAATCTTGGCAATGGAATGTAAATTGGCTTTTAATCTAGTGGTATCGCTGATTGGAAGACTGGTTTATTGGATAGTGCTTCCGTGTTTAGCTTCAATCCAGTTTACTTGTCACCCTTTTCTGTAATGTGCCTGGACATTTGATCTTGTGGCAGCCTGTCTTAAGTCAGTGTGCTTCCCTGTGTACTTCGTTGGTTTATTGTGACTTGTAGCGGTATCTGAAATGAAAAGCCCCTTTTGCTGTTATGAAGGGGATCTAGATCTTCTGTTTGTCCATTACAGGTGTGTGAAGGATGAAACTTTGAGTTTCCATGGACCTACTGCAGAGCACCTCGGCATTAATGGCAACGAGTCCGTGGTCCGGTACAGTTTTGGCATGTTTCGCTTCTTGATGCCGCCTCATGAGTTTTACCTCCACTGTACCATACAGCTCTGCTCCCTGGATGATGACTCCTGCCTCCCGGTAAGTGAACAGCAGTGTAGCAATCAGACTGCACTTCAACCACCAGCCATGGTCACATTAGGTTGTCATCCTTTTTGCAGGATTGTAAATCAAAAACAAAGCGGGAGGTTCTGATGGGGAATGATGTCCAGGGATTACTGTCATATGGACCAATCAGGATCAAGGCAGTGGATGGAAACCAAACAAGTAAGGTTCATGACATCCCTTCATCTTGGGTGTATTTCATCCTGTTAGTTCTGATTTGTAGAAGTCCTGCTTGTTTTAATTTGACAACCAGACTCAAACTGAATTTGGGCATGAGGACACAGTTGCCCTGCAGGTTACGTGAAATGAGTCCCTGCTCAGTAGTTTCTATTACAAACTCATTTTATTCAAAGTGGTCTTACAGACTTGATCTCTCCTTAGACATGAATGTTGGCTAAAATGCAAGGTACAGCAGGTTTAAACATCTGGAACGTTTCCATGTCAAACAGCTGCATACTCCCC
>JAACJT020023525.1:0-22043 GCA_009936485.2 Gymnarchus niloticus | reverse complement strand
AGAAGACAGGAGTCACTGGAGAAGACGCTAATGTTGGGAAAGGTTGAAGGCAAAAGGAAGAGGGGACGGCAGAAGATAAGATGGATAGACAGTGTAGTGGAAGCAATGAACATGAGTTTGGGCAGGCTTCGAGAGGCGGTGGAAGATGGCAGCCTGGTGTTCTGTGGTCCATGGAGTCGTGAAGAGTTGGACACGACTGCGTGACTAAACAACAACAACAAGCAGGTAGCAGTAAAATAAATGCTATTCATTCTTGTATTTCTAGATCACATATTTTTAGATATAAAAATTTTTACTAACTCTTTCAAGAATACAACATTAAGGGCAGAGTATAATGTAAAACTTGTCAGTACATGTATCACATCCACGGTCTCCTTTATGAGCAACTGACAGGAAGTGGCCCCTTGCAGGATGCAGTTCTGCCTATTGAATCAGCTCAGCCTTTCAGCTGCAGCGTTGACATTTCCTCTTTTGCTGTTCTTGGCAGTAATATTACACAGCACTCTTTATCGGTCTTCCACGAAAACATCTGTTCTCACTGGCTTTTCACTGATTCAACAACACCCTCTAAGTCACACAAAACGATCGAAAATGAAAACTCAGAGATTCGACAGGCACTGAGAAACATAGTGTGAACCATACCAGTAGGGAGGAAAATGAAGTGAAATCCTCTCGTTTCACTTGCTAAGTAGCTTGCAAAAAAAAAAGAGTTATTAATGAAAAACTTTTTATGCTAGAAATATTTTATGTAAAGCAGGTGTAGCTGTAATCTTAAGTCAAAGATAAAGGGGTGTTCTAATGGTTCTAGCAATGGCATTTAAATGTAATTGAAGTGAATAATCACAGAATTCCCCCTGGCTAATGAAAGTTTTTGGAATTAGTGAATTAAGATTCAGTCTAATTATGGAACAGGCAAGGAGAACAAAATCAAGCAAAAAGTTGGTTGGTCTTTTGTCCACTGCTAGCTACAATAGATATTTTGTCAAATTTTGAAATTATGTTAACAGCTTGTGCATTTATTCTGTATGGCTGTAAAAAAGGCAGACAGCCATCATATCAGGAAATACTGATAACACAAGTCAGAGAATCAGAAAATACTTTGTACTGTTGATATGCCCTGCAGCTCACCTTGGGGAAACCAGCACCACTGATGTGGTGAACATACATGGAAGGTCTGTAGGCCTCAGACTAATCTAATCAGGGACTTCACTGCATATGCCGCTTGATTGATTATGCTTTTGGAATGTTTTAATTATTGAAGGCCAGTAGCTTGAAAGCAGTGGAACAGCCTATGATTACTCCTTAAAAAGAATATAAAACACTATACATCTTAAAAACAAGTCAGTTCATGGGATCAAAAGCAAATGATTAGTATTTTATTCCTACACAATTATCCAACTGGGAACGCCACTTCATTTCCAGTTATAAAACATACTAAGTAAATTTAATCAAAGTGCTGCTTGTAGTATAATAGGAATATCTCCCTTGCATTAACTGCAGTGGGTGCATGTATCTGCCTGTAAAACTGGAGGTATAGAGGCTTTCATATTTAACAAGCATGCTGCCAGATACCATTACACTCTAAATAGCCAGTCAATACATTCACGTACTTTGAAAAAAAAATGAGAGGGAGGCCTTATGTAAAACTGTTTCAGTGTTGTGCATGCCACTCTACTCTCATATCTCATAGACGTGTCTGAGAAACAGTCTGATAGAAGCACTGACAAAAAAATCACAATGATCACAGACCGGTAATATAAGAGTGGCCTACAGCCACTGACATAACAGACAGAAAATCCATAGGGGGAATATTCACTTAAACATGCTTGCTTCATCCTTTCCCACATTACGCTTCCACTGTCTTCACCGCTCAGCTTTTAATACTAAAAGAGCAGATTATCTTCATTGGTAGGCACATCTGCTTTAAGCTTCTTTGCAAAAGAAGTATTAGAACTACAATAAAGGAGGACAGTGTCACTGATTCGCCATCATTTGGAAATGTCACAGTTGTCACCAGATCTGGGGAGCAGAATCAAGAAACAAGGGAGCGTGGATGCAAGCACCAGTGCATAACTGGGCTTAATAACAAATGGAGTGAACACAGACACTACTCATTGCTCTGACCGCAAGGAGCAACCAAGACTCAAAGTAAACAAGGCATGAACAAGGTTACAAGGACAAGGGTTTGAACAGACAAGGCTATGCAACCAGGCACTACAACCAATACTAGTAGTAACCTTAAATAACGCTTGGCAAAAACAAGAGGAGAAACAGCTGGGACACATGAGGGCAATCAGGGCAAGGGTGGTTAAACTTAACAGGAAAACGAAGAAACGAGAGATCACAGGTACACATGGAACCCTGGTCAGTACACTGGGGAGCCAGCGTGCCAGAATATCGGTGCTGATGTGATAGGAAAATATAATACCATGATAAATAATGATAAGAATATATTTTGTTTTCACCATCATTATTTTGCAGTAGGCCATTGCTGACATTATACTATGTAGATTAATTTTACACCAGGATATAAAGGAGCTGCCAGTTATTTAAACTAATATGAAAGCTTTTGTTTCATAATTCTGTGAT
Source organism: Gymnarchus niloticus (assembly GCA_009936485.2). Classification (NCBI taxonomy): domain Eukaryota; kingdom Metazoa; phylum Chordata; class Actinopteri; order Osteoglossiformes; family Gymnarchidae; genus Gymnarchus; species Gymnarchus niloticus. Next base: position 19,454 of record JAACJT020023525.1, on the reverse strand, counting down.
GACATTATGATTGGCATCCCAACTTAGAGTGGAACTAAGGTTTGGCAGATGTCTGTTCATTACCATTTCCAAGGGGGTCAAGTGAACAGAACAGACAGTAGTGAACTTTCAGTTGAAACAGCTAAAGAGTACAATAGCATGGTCAGCTCTCCATCACCCAGGAGAAGATTCAATTATCATGGACAGTTCTTTAGCATGTGTGCCTTTATTGGGAGACTAACACCAACAAGAGCTCACCATTATTCACACCAACATAGAGAGTTCAGAACTATTGATGCCAACTTATGCCATTTGGAACGGAAATACAACTACTAGTCTGTAGTGTGTAGTCTTTTGTCTATTGTGTAGTTCACTCTGTCTTCTGTGAGAAATGTCATGTTCTCCCAAAAGTTTTCTGCAGTCAGTAGAAATCCGTGGTAGAAATAACCCCACAACACTGTATTTAATAAGCAAGAAAAATATTATTGCACAAAACTTATTGCCTGCAATTCATAAGTATTACAGGTACGAAATGCATGATTGTGCCAACAGTGTGAGTAACATTAAAATTCCCAAAGTAACTGACCTAAAGGAATGGTCAGGAGGAAAGATCAGGTGACTCACAAAAACACTGATTCATTTCAGCTGTTTGCTAATTCCAGCATCTCATTATACCATAATCATCATCAGTATCATTATCATCATCATGATCATCAGATCACTTCTCCGGATTAAAGTCATGATAAGCAGGTCGTATCAGACTTCTCTTTCCACAACCAGATCCCCAGATGTTCCCAAGCTAGCTGGGAAATGTGATCACTCCAGTGTGTCCTGGGTCTACTCTGGAGCAGCTGTCCAGTGAAAAGTATCCAGAACAGCTCCTTTGGGAGCCAACCAGGTGACTTCCTTATAAGATGTCTAAAGATGTCTGAACCACCACAGCAGACTAATTTCAAGCCAAACAAGCAATGGCTCTATTACAATTTCTTCCAGATTTTCAAACTCATCACACTCTTATGGAGATTGTTCTGCCAAACTGAGAGAAATGTGATTTCAATGAAGTGTACTAACAACCTGGATATTTTGCTTATTAATTGCAGCTCGTGATCATAACTGAGCACTGGCATACAGACTAGGCAGTAAACTGTAAGCCTTGTCTAACAACTTACTGAAGCTCCTGCTTCAAATCACCAATGACCTGTTCAGTGTCAGCACTTCAACTGCCAAATCTATTCACCTTTCAATCTTATCTCATATTTCCTCTTACTGTCAATTGTGAACAAAGAAGTATAGTTACACTGTAGGTAAAATGGGGAGTTTTACATGTCCTATATTGCTCTCCATATAAAGGAGAGAGAAGGTTTTGTGGTAGGAGCTCAAAACGAATTAGAGACACCCAATTTAAGCAGCTATAACTGTGCACCAGGTTTTCAGACAAAACTCTTACTATATCCACGAAGAGACCAAATATAAAACAGTAGCGGTCCAGCTATCACATAATCCTGCAACACCTATTAAAGTATGTGCCAGTGCCTAAAGTCATTAGCTTTCTCCAGGTCCAGAAAGCACATATAGAATGTCTTCACACTCACATTCACATCAGTCATATGTCTTCATCCAATCAGCATTATAGCAGTTGTATCGTTTACTACAATCCTACACATTAAACACAATCTTAAAGTTAATCTCAAGTCTTGAAGATTTACACAATACTATCTGAAACAGAGACACAAGAAAGTCACAGTTACACAAGGGATTTGTAGATGAAGTGTGTTTTGCAATAATGGCAGACATTTTGTTTTGTTATTTTTTACATGACAGCAAATCCCAAGGAAATAAAGGATACCTTAACCTTTAATGGAATTTGGACTGTGTCACGTGTGTAAGATGACAAATATAATGTATTGTTGTGGCAGTAATGAGAGGTAGCTGCAGACAGAAAAAGCAGTCAAAATAAATATGAAAGCTCAGTATGCTATTGTTTAGTTTTAAAGTCTTATCAATTACAAGGATTACAGTTAAAGTATTTCCATTAAGCCTCTGTAGGCAATGGGAAAACAGACTTATTTTCATAAAGGACGATACATACAACACAGAAATTTACCAGATTATATCCCTCAGGCTTTCTTAAGATTGTGCTGACCCCAAACAAGTCCTTCTAATGACATACTATTAGTGTCTCCACCAAGTGTTCTAAATACCAACAACACTTTCTGAGTGAGAACACATTATTTCACAAAGACATAGATATTAAACTATTCAATGCGTGGTAAGAATTTATGTTATACTTTTATGAAATGATCTGGTCTGAAGAAAGCATCATGTAGGTTTTAACTATTAATGACTGAAAAACAAAACTCACTTTTAGAATGCTAGATTATGTTATAATAAGAACATTGATGAGAAAATGCTTCTCAAATGACTGACTTATCTTTATCAGACTTCTCTCCATCCATCTTATAGTCACTTATTCTAGTCGGGAGGGGGTCTCATGAATATGAATACATCATTTTGCTGGGCTGATCGTAAATAATAATCTACAGCAGCTATCAAAAATGTAGGCACATTCTGTCATAAAGTTCTCAGTTCTGAGAAATTATGATCAAATTTCCTATCCTAGATTAGAGTAAAATAGAGTTAAAGGTATCATAATATATAAATAGCACCAAAAGCAAAATGGACATTACTATTATTATTACTTGTATTATCTATAATATTAAAATCAAATTAAATGGTTTTGTTTACCTGAAAAAAATAAGAAAAATCATGTGTAATTTGGGGGATTCTGTCTCCATTGTTTTCTCAAGCATACATCTCTGAATGCAGTTCTGGTTTAGCTAATTAAAAGAATCCAATCAAGCAAGCATAAATATTGTCCAGAACCACATCAACCACAAAAGAAGACAGAGATTCTCTTGGGAGCTCTGAACAATGTTGTTGTAGCAATACAAGCCTAGGGCTATAATTGGCCATTAAAAGAGTCCAGTCACCACTTCCAAAACTTCTCCATGCATTAATAAAGAAGGTACTGCTTGACATTCAAATAATAATTAAGTCTTTCTTCCATAAAGCCCACATATTCTTGTTGCTTTTTAAAAAAGGTAAATAGCTATCAAAATGACAGGAAGAGAAGACAATCTTCATTAAGGTATCTGAATGTACCTTTTGTGTTACGAAACCATATTGATAATAACAATCTAATTCACAATAGGTTAGCCTCACCCATACCAGCCTTTGAAAAAACTTAATTAGAAATGTCCAATCTATAATACATCTTATATTGAATTAAGTAACTGTTTAGAGACACAGGAAACCCACTGGCTTTACCCCCTTTTAGAGATTTCCCAATGTGTAGGCAGTAGCTGGTGAGGCAGGGGAGTGAAACACATACAATGATAATCTGGGAACAGGCTGAAGCCCTGAGCAGAGGCATGGAGCAGACCAGAGTTTGCTGAGAATGCTTAGGCCACTATCTTTAAGTACTGTGAGAGCTCATCTGCATTGGCTGATGTGTATGATAGAGTATCATCAGTATAACAGTGGACACTGCAGAGTTTCAACCAAAACTGCCCATCATGAAGTGTTCCTGAAGCCAAAGTGTGTTTTGTAGAAGTTTTTAGTCTTTCCTGTTAGCGATTGAACTTCGTGACCATGAAGTGATGTCTTCTACAGGAAGTATCATATGGATTAACTAATGTTTTTGAAAATACTTCAAAGTATTATAAAATCCAAATCAACATTATTATGTTAAGAGTTACCATACTGTTCATATGTGTATTGGTGAAATTTATGTACCAGTTGGCCAGTCTAACCCTCGCAGCAAGGAGAATGGGTGACAACTTGGCAGTCATCCTATAATGCTAAGCCAAACCCATATTTTTACCATTCTACCATTCAGGTTTCCAGCATATTCTTTGTCCTCAGTGAAACACCTTTTGAAAGTGTTCTGGTTATTACATTTTAAGAGAAACATGAAAAGAGCAATGCCAGCTATCGCAGTAAACTGTTTTGTGAGCAACTGCAGCACAGCCTGGAAGTAAGCATTTATTTTCTGAAATAGTTATACATGTTGGCACTAATTATGTGCAGCTGAAAGAATCAAAGATCACTAAGCTAAACTTTGTGGAGGCATATAATGAAGCCCTGGCCCCATCCCTGCCTGAAATGGTGATGAAATGTATAGCAGATTGTTACATGTAATCTTGGCTGTGTGACTGGTGCCCAGTAAATGATGTAGGTCTTACAGACAACTGTTGGACATTTTGGAGTAGGCCAAGGTTGGGAAGGTGCTGTTATTCTGTTCATAATATAGCTAGTAATCCCAAAACAAAGTGATGACTAACCAGAGCCAAGTCCAGACAGCAGATAAATCAGCTTAACCAACCATCTCCTAGTCGCTTAATCGCTTCGGTTAGAATCAAGAATCTCGACTTTTTTAATTGATCTCTTCCCCATAATAGGCTATATGTATGCTGAATTGTATTCCTGCAAAGCTCATTTACGAGATTATAACATCACTTCCCAGTGTAGTATAGAAATATCAAAAATATGCCTAAGACCCTCTAAAACACTGCTGTTAGAGCTGTCCTTAATTAAAACAATCTTTAACCTAGTGACCCAGCAAATTGCAGACCTACCTTCCTTTTATCTTAATATTTATGAAAAAAAACAAATATAAAACTGACGTGAGTAAACTATCTTGCTTATGATCTCTGATCATGGGTGTTTGTCCTCTAAGTGCAGCATTCAATCATCACAATTATTTTGACTGGTTAGAATGCTTATGTCAGACAGTCACCCAACCAACCATGGCCCACCTGCTTCTGCTCATCATCTCCTGTGTACTGACAGCTGTATGTTGTTTGCAGTGTCTACTTAAACCCAATATCTCACTGCCTCATTGTGAGGTATGGTGTGTCTACACCTTTATGGATCATTTTCATAGCCATTGTGTTTGTGCCAGTTAATGGGCCCGATTACTTTTTTCTGACTCCTGTTTGACTGACGATTTGAATTTCGCTACCTTTGTGATTGCCCTGTTTGAATACCGACCACCTTGTCTGTGTCAATGACTATGAGTTTTGGATTACCCCTTTGTTTTGGAAGTTACTTTGGCAATATTCTCTTTTGTGTCCCAGTTAAATCTGATTCTCTGCACTTAGATCCTCCCTGTGTGTGATCATTACAGCTTAGTTGGTATTTAAAAGCAGGCCCTGTCCTGAAGGGGGGGGGGGGGGGGGGATTCCATGAACTAGGTTCAACAAATTTTGTAGTTAACTCTGATTGGAGAAAGCTGAAAGCCTGACTTCAAGATTTGTCAATTCCCTGAATTTCTCCTATCAGAATTCAGGTTAACCTTATGATTTGTTAAGCCTGCTTGATAGAATATCCCTCTGGTTTTGATTATAACTGACCACTACCACATTGTTTCAATGAACAATGAATGATCTGAATTCACCAGATTGAAGTATGGTGTCCCACAGGGATTAGTGTTGAGCCCATTCATTTGCATACTGCTTAATCCTATGCAGGGTTGTCTGGAGCCTACCCCAGGTAGCGTTAGAGCATAAGGTGTGGGACATATTGGATGGGGTGCCAACCCATTGCAGAGCACAGTCACACACAGACTGACAAACTGGCATACCTGGATAAAATCCACAAAGCACAGAGAGAACATGCAAACTTTATGCACAAAGAGCCAAAGCCAAGAACCGAATCCCAAACTCTGGAGGTGTAGAGTGATAGTGCTAATTACTGGGCCATCATGCCCCCCACAGTGTTGGGCCCATTACTCCGAATTTCACAAATGATGCTACTCGGTGATAATATAAAAGTTGGTGATGGTGTGCACTGTTATACTGATGATACTCTATTATACACATCAATCAAACCAGGTGAGCTCTCACAGTAGTTAAAGATTGAAGACTTTTCATTAAATGTGAGGAGCTGGATAGACAGTAATTTCCTTCTTCTAAACACAAATAAAGAAGTACTGCTATCTGGCCCTAACACAGTTTGGACTGTGCTTCAGGATACAAAATGTTGTCTTTCTGTTAAACTTAGCACCCTGTTTAAAGATACTGGTATCATAATTAATTCATAGCTGTCTTGTGATGTTCACATTCAAAATGTTGCTATAACAGTTTATAGCTAAGCTCAAAGAGATGCTCCCCATTTCTGAAGTGGAAGAACAAATTTGTGCCTTTATAGGTTTTGGACTGGACGACTCTCTTAATGTTCCTCTGGATCCTCAAACAGACTTCATTTGGTGCATAATGCTCCAGCTGCAGTTCTTACTACAGTAGGAAATTAGATAATTTTAGTCTTGTTTTGTTGTCATTACATTTCTCCTAAGTTTCATACTGATTGCATGTTACTATTAATCTGTAAATAGCCTTTACCTAAAGTACTTGTGAGATCTTTCACTACCATACAACCTCCCTCTGTCAAGGGTCTGGTTATTCATTACTTTCTGGAGTGGAAAGAGATACGGAGTATCAGAGCATCCTTCTGGAAAGCAGCACAGCTGTAGAAGCATCTTCTATCAAATGTGCAGGCCAGGTGTTATTGAAACACTGGCCTTCAAGGATTCGTCATACCTACATCCCCACCTGCTGCTCCCTCATAGTTGCGTTCCCATAACTGGGCCTGCTGGAACTTCATTATTGCACTCACCCTGCTGTTTTGCACAGTTGCTTTTCTGTTCCTCACTTGCTGATGCACTTTCTTTATCCTCTTCTCTGGTGAATCATTTGGTGGTCCAGTTATAAGGGAGCACTCCACCTGCCCACTGGCATGCATGTGTTTTGAGCTGACTGCTGCCTGTGCCACCCTGCCCGCTTGCCACCTGTCCATGCCACCTCACCTGCCCATCTGCCTGTCTAACTGTATGCATGACTATTAGCCTGCTTGCTCCATAGCACCTGCCTGCTTCTTCTTCTTTGGGTCTGGTTCCTCCCAAATTTTTTCCTCTCCTTGAGGAATTTTTTCCTTGCCACTGTCAACTCTGGTTTACTTTCTGAGAACCTCTAGCCTACGACTCTGTAAACTGCTGCATGACAATACAACCCACAGTATATAAAACTGAATTAAATATATAACATGGCTGCATAACGTGAAGGGAGTTGTGCAGGATGGGTTTAGGTGAAGGATACATTATTTAAATATTTTACAGTGCCAGCAAAAGAATGAGTGACAATTTTTCAACTTTTTTGGCTTAATTGCATAGTATGCCAGTATCCCCCAATTCATTATTTTATACTAAAGTTAGCAATCTTGATAGCTGGACTGCTTCCTTTGTTAGAGTGAACGTCCGGTTTCTTTACATTCAAAAAGTCATAATCTTCACATCCTACCAAATTAAGGACACATACAGCTATGGCTCATCATGAGTACACACTGTGAAGCCACCTCAAAGGCTTTAAGAAATACCCTGCACTGGCATTCTGTTCATTTTTATTTTTATTTTTTGTATAGAGAGCTGGTGCCCTCTTTCATAGAGAGGCTATGAGCAGGGATTTCGGTAGGTTTTCTCATCCAAGCCCACGGCTGCAAACGGAGCTGACAATAATCCCCCCCCCCCGCCACAATGCATATTCCCCACTGCCTGTATCATAAAATAAAATAAATTGCACACCCTGTTCTTTGTACATTTTTTGTTTGTCAATTTTCGTTGCTTATATTTGTTTATTTTGTCCAGTTTGTCTTTCTTGCCGTTGTAATTTCCTTCCTTACTTCCTTCCATTTTATATGTAATAAAGCCCAACATGGGTGAAGTTCAGCACAGTGAAGTCCAATAATAACTGCCATCATCTGGTCTAGTAAACAAACACACTTCTTACCTTCAGCTGGATATTCTTCCACTTCATCAACGAAAGCATAATAAAGACAAAGAGAAAAGAAACATACACACGGTTATACTCATTACAACCACCAATGACCTCAAATTAAATGCTTATAAATGAATTTGGTCGAATTATTCATACTCAGAAAATTACACAGTAACTGTATAGTTACACAGATAAGTACATTAACAGTATGCCATAACGTTTTCACTAATATAATCTAATAAAGATCCGGGAAAATCTGGATTATTACAATGTTGCAATGTTGTATAAACTCTCAAATGGAAAAAGCCATTTAACAGGTAAAAATTAATAAAATGCCTCAAGTACTTCATTTGTTTTCCTACAATTATCACAGTTTCCAAAAATGTTAAAGTGAGTGAATGCTTTAAATAAAACTTTTTGTAGTAATTAGTCTATTAATGTGGTTCCACATGATCCCAAAGCTACCTCTCTGTAATACTGCTGATAATTCAGTAATTGTTTTGTTGCATGTTTATCCTGTAAGACATTACATATATACAACCTGCCATGAGAGATCGAATCAATAATTAATACAAGAATATGTCAATTATTTACACAAAAAAATGTTACATCATAATTAATTTCTGTATGAGAAAAACTCTACTAGACATACATTTGCATTGACAATCTTAAAAGAAAGCCAGAGATGGATATTGCAACAGCACTTAAGAAACATTAGCGGGTTTTCCATACAAGCTATTTTTTGCAAAAATTGTTTCATTGCATCGAAAAGTTTGTCAAAAACAGAAATTATAAATGACATTTCCCAAATGTCGATATAATATTTTTCTGTTTAAGTATAGCACATAAAATCTGTGTCGATACTTGGAAATGTTGCAAAATTTTTGCTGGAAACACTTTTTTCACAAAATGGCTATTAAAAAATAATAAAAAAAACCAAACATTTAGATAATCTGCTTGAAATCTACTCATAAGACACACCTGCTATGCTGTCTCTCCAGAAAAAGTCTTCTTGCATGCAAAAAACCCACGCCGATTATCATTGCCATAATGAAATGCATGGCCAAGCTAACTTCAATATTTTAAACGAAGAGACATATTAGACATCCCTAGCTGTGGTTAAATTAGTAATGAGGTGGGCGACGCCGTTTAACCCAGGACACTGGAACTTGGCAATGCATTAGTAACTGCTTTTGAAAGAGGGAACTGAAATCACAGGGATTTCAATTCCCATTTATGGCATCCTTTTTGCTAAACATTCCGCCATATAATATTGTTAAAAAGCTTTTCGTATTTTTTAGTTCTGAGTATGCAGCAATAAAAAAATAAGCAATGCAAGCTAAGAAAACTTGGACGGAAAAACCTAAAGCAGCCACATCCATCCAGCTGTACGCTGTTAAAACAGCAAGGAAGACTCAAGGAATGCTACTGAATGTGGGAAGGTGAGGCTGCTCACAGTAGTAATGCAATATCATAAATCAAAACCCATTATTACTTTGACAGGCCTTTCTCTTAAAGCTCTCTCCTAAATTACCATAATCTATGAACAACAATCTACATTTTTATTTTTCTGAATTATACACAAGGCATTGAATAAATTAATCTTTCTAGAGCTTATGTAAAGTAAAGCACTCAATTTTAAAATGTTTGATTTTGATTCAGCGTCACTTGCAAATGCACTCATATGTGAAAGGATTTTTTTTTCCACTCATTTACTTTAGCCTTCAAATCGAATTGCTGTTTCCTTAATCAGAGGCAGAAATGTGTAGAATAATGTGCTGTAAATGACTGCACAGGAAATTTCTCAGAGGAAAAAATTGCCACATGATTGTAATAGTTATTCTCAGTCAATAGATTTCACTATCATCTGTTATTATTCTTCGTTTGATTATTATAATCATTATCTGTTACTTTTTTTTAATTCTCCATCTATTCAAGATCCAGAAGCGATGTCCTACAGAAGAGCAAAACTGGACTGGAGTGCAATGTCTTTGTGTCTCAAGGAACATCAAGCAAAGATGAGAAAAAAAAAAAAGCTACCAAATTGAATACGGTCGTGTTTAGCACTACATCTCATTTGTTCTTTAACAAACTAAAATTCAGAAAATGTTAAAGTTGGCCCTTGCTCAACGTTTCAGTGGTTGTTGGTGTACATTAATATTTATTTCACTGTTCTGTTTTATCTTTATCTTAGCAGATTTTCCGCATTAGAATCTCCCCAATCAAACGAACATCTATGTTATTTCTAAATCCGTTTCAGAGTTTTAACAGTGCCCTAATGTCTGAGGTACGTGACAATGGATCACATATTACACAGCTGTTACATCACCACCATTTACCAATTATGGTTAGTCCTTCAAAATTACAAATGGTTTATGACGATGGCTGTCTAATGCAGAGAAATGTTGTTGATGATTTAATTTCATCTTCACTCCCTTTGAAAAGAATACTTATGCTCTAAAACCCTTTCTATATCTAGAGCTTAGTCTAAGCTGGACAGGCTTTTCAAAAAAATTATAATTTGAGTTTTCAGAGAAGCATTATTTCACCTTGATTACCCTGATTATTATAGAAGCCATAATAATCTTATTTTGAAATGTTCCAGTAGAGCAATTAAATACTGCCTAAGGTTGATCACATAGAATTGCTGTAGGTTCTGTTACAGGTTCTCGTAATGTACCTCAAAATATTCGGCAAATTCTGATAGCTGATAAGAACACAGATAAACTGTAATATTAAACTGTTGTGCTTTCCTTGCCAGTGATCACAGGCACCCACCTGTTGTAATTAAACAAGGGTTATGTAACTAATTAGCTTCCACAAAAATTCATATTCTGTACACATATAACAAAAAAGATCATTTTACCTGAATGAAAAATCGCAGTATGCGATTGTTCCTCTTCCTGGTGATCAAAATCAGAGCGTATTGTGTTTAGAATGTGCTCAAAATGCAAAGTACATGACTTGTCTGAAATTCTGCTTTAATAACATTTCTACTTTATTCTTGTGACACCTACGGGAGAGTCCATTTGATCCCTAATTCATGTTAAAATCAAGCATATGTAATGGCCTTCATTACAAGGAGCGATGCTTAACTTTCACTGCAAGGGCTGTACGGCCTTCAAAGAAGACTTGAAACTACTGTGTAGCACTGAGAAACATTTATGGTTTATGGTCTAGGTTCTATGCAATGTAAAGGAAAACAAATGACAGCATATAGTACTACAGATGTCAAAATGGGGTGTGAATTTTCACAGCAAAATATAATATATATAATCCTGTTTGTATATAATCCTACAACTAGCATCACTTTTTTAAAAAAAGAAAGCTTTTTTTAATGTAAATTGTATCAATATTTTTCTACGTAAAATCTATTTCTCACCCACCAGGGTGGTATGTGTGTGTTTGCGTATGTCTTCCTCAGGCTCCGGTCCTCTAGCAGACTCCTTGGAGTTTGAAGGTTCTATGCAGTATCATAGCTGTTCCTAGGACTGCACTCCATTGTACGGCACATAAACACTCACACATAGTCATATGTTACAGAGCAGCATGTTTTTGGACTGGGGGAGGAAAATGGAGTACCCAGAGGAAGTCCACAAAAGACAGGGAGAACACGCAAACAGAGTGGAGTGAGATTCGAACCCCCAACCCTTTAGGTATGAGATAACAGTGCTACGCACCCATCACCAGAAAATGGCCGTGCCTCCAGAATTCTCCTGCCAGAATTCCATAGTGAGTATATTCACAATGTACTTGGTCTGCTGACTGATTAAAGGAAAGCAAGCCTTGTAAGTGTCACATTCGGACACAAAAAAAGTTATTCTCATTGCAATCATTAGTGTCTACCGGTGCAGTCTCCTGGTAAAATTCAGTGTATGCCATCCATCCATTTTCCAAAACTCTTAATCTTAGCCAGGGTCACGGGGGGCCTGGAGTGTATCCCAGGTAGCCTAAGGCACAAGACAAGGAGCACCCTGGATGGGGAAGTCAGTGCATGATATGCATTTATCCACTTCCATCTTGTAACTTGTTATGCTGCTCCAGGTCACAGGGGAGCCTGGAGCCTATCCAAGATAGTATAAGGTGGAAGTCTGGAGTTGTAGATGGCAGTGCGACCAACGCTTGCAGCAGCCTCTCCTGGCTCTGACAACACGGTGCCTTTCTTTTTCTTGTCTTTGTCATCATGTTTGTCTACATTGTTAAATATAACAAACGGATGGAAGTATGGGAAATATGTTTACGAGTGTCAGCTTCTTTTCAACATTGGTAATAAAGACTATGGTTATGAGAATCACCAGCCCACTATGCTCAAAGAAGACCACGGATTTGCTGAAAGCTACTCTGAAGAGACAGTGTTGGAAGCGGTGTGACAGAACGCAGAAGAGTGGAAGCGCAGAGGAGTGCAAGCTAGGCTGACCGCTAACCCAAACAAACCAGCCTGTTTTTCTGGCCAGTGTCTGCTCGTTGGAGAATAAAATGAACCATATCCATCTTTCGAGAGCTTCTCGATGGAGCGTAAGGGATTGCTACATCTTTGTGTTTACAGAGTTGTGGCTGACCCTAATCATCACGGACAACTCGATTCAGCTGGACGGGCTGACACTCCACAGAATGGACAGAACAGCCTTGCTATCCGGTAGGCTCTGAGGAAGTGGAATGGGTGTTTACATCAAGAAATCATGGTGCCAAGATGCTGCGGTGGTTTTGCAACTTTGTTCGCTGCATGTAGAATTCATTATGGTGAAATGCCAACCCTTCTATTTATCGAGGGAGCTGACAGCAATTGTAATTGTGGCAGTCTACATACCCCTGTGTGCTAATGTGAAGGAGGCTGTGAGTGAACTTTACAATGCCATAAGTGAGCAACAAACAGCACACCCTGATGCATTCTTTATTGCAGTGGGAGATTTTAATCAATGTCTTAAGTTTGTATCACTGAAGTTCTATCATCATATGAACTTTGCAACAATGAACAATAACACATTAGACTTAGCCTACACCGACATACAGAACTCATACAAACCAATTCCCCTCCCCTCATTGGCAACTCTGACCACCTATCTGTTATGCTAATGTCAGGAGGCCACAGGAGGCTATTCCAGCAGCGCAACACTGCTTTGAAAAAACACAGTGAGACATTTTTAAAGAAGCAGCAACATGACAACACCACAGACTAGCAAGAATATACAGAGGCTGTTATGAGACCTATCAACAAGTGCAGAGATGACATGACTGTTGTAAAAACCACCAAGAAGTGCGGTAACCAGAAACCCTGGCTGCCTGGGGACATCCTCTTGCTGCTGAAAATCCAGAATGCTGCATTTACAGCTGGAGACACTGCAGCATGCAGACTGGCAATGAATAGCCTGTCTCAGGGTATCAGGTGGCAAGGAGGCTGTATGGACAGAAGCTATACAGCCACTTCACTAACAACAGGGATACACGGTGCTTGTGGCAAGGTTTCCAATCAATAACAGACTATAAGTTTCCTCCACTAGTATGCAAAATGGACCCCTCCTTATCAGACAAACTCAACACATTCCATGCATGATTTAAGGCCACTGAAGAGAGCTGTGAAGGACAATTCCCTTCTTCATCCAGTAACCAGGTACTCCAACTGTCCCTAGCCAAGGTAATGAAGGTTCTAGGGACAGACAACATACTGGGTTGCGTACTCAAGGACAGCGCAGAACCATTGAAAGATGTCTTTGCAGACATCATTAACATCTCATTCAGCCAAGCAGTAGTGCTCACCTGCCTCAAGAATGCAACTATTATACCTCTGCCCAAGAAGTCTAACCCTGTCTGCATGAACGAGGTCAGCCCTGCGGCCCTGACTCTGATAGCTACGAAGTGCTTTGAGTGGCTTGTTATGAAGCACATCAAAGTCTGTCTCAATGCATACCTAGACCAATTACAGTTTGCATACAGGGCTAATCGCTCCGCTGAGAATGCAATTTCTATCAATCAATCTTTATTTATATTGCACTGTTTCAACCACAGGGTTTACAAAGTGCTTTACAGGCACTTTAAAAAGTACATAAATAACAAAAAAGAGAAATTTAGAGAAAGTCAGAAATTTAAAATAAGATTAAAAAGCATGAAAGATTTTAAAATTAAAATTTAAAAGTACGGAAGAAAAAATAAAAAAATACACATTAAATAAATAATTCATCATCACAAGTTATTAAATGCAATGGTGAACAAATGTGTTTTCAGCCTAGACTTAAAAAGCACTAAGACAAGCAGTAGCTCTCAGGTTTTCAGGGAGAGTTCCAGAGTTTGGGAACATAGTAACTAAAAGCTGCCTCCTCCCTCCTCAGTCGGATATTGGGAATGACCAAAAAATTACTGTTGCATGATCTAAATGATCTACCTTGGACATACCTTACAATCATGGCACTGAGGTAACGTGGGGCAAGACCGTGTATCTACCACAGTCCATCTCATTCTATCTACCATATCTACCACAGTCCATTTCATTCTGACCCACTTGAAAAACACAAACACCTATGCCAGATTTCACTTCATCGACTTCAGCTCAGCTTTTAACATGACCATACCATTAACAGCTAGTGGAGAAGCTGAAGCTGCTGGATGTGGACACTGGAACTTGCAACTGGATCATGGATTTCCTGACGCTAAGGCAGCAGACTATTAGAGCTGGGAACCACACATCAAAACCCACCCTACTGAGCACAGGCTCACTTCAGTGCTGAGCTCTGAGCCTCCTGTTGTTCACCCAGCTAATCCACCACAACTACACTGTCAAATTTAACACCAATCACATCATCAAGTTTCCCGATGATACAACAATGGTCGGTCTCATCAATAATGGAGATGAGTCGGCGTACAGGATAGAAGTGGAGCGGTTGACGGCATGGTATATGAACCACAATCTCGCTCTCAATGACAAGACGACCAAGGAGATCCTAATCAACTTCAGAGCCCACCTGCAACAACATCCTTTGTTGAACATTGATGGCGCCACCTCAACCATCAACCCCACTGCCATCATCAAGAAGGCCCACCAGCAGCTCCACCACCTCCAGAGACTAAAGAAGGCCAGTCTGCCCTCCTCAGCCCTCACCACCTTTTTCAGGGGCACCATCAGAAGTGTCTGGACCTACTGCATCACTTCAGGGTTTGGTAACTGAAAAACAACCAAACTACATCACCATAAACAGGATGATGAGGACAGTTGAAAAGATTATTGGCATTCCTAGAGATTTATCACCAACGCTGCACTCGCAGGGCCTTCAGCATCATCCGAGATCCTTTCCACCCCTCACATAGTCTGTTTTCACTCCTGCCATCTGGACAGGTGCATCCAGGTGCATCCAAACCAGGACCACCAGGCTGCTAAACAGCTTTTTCCCCCAGGCTGTCAGACTCCTGTACACCCAGTGCCACCTTGCAAGCACATACATTCTCCACACATCCCCTTAACTTTCCTTCCCAACACAGGTCACTTTCATACTGGTTACTGGTTATTTTAAGACCGGTCACTTGCCGAGTATTCATTTTGTTTACATTCAACTATTTATACTGTGTATATTTCAGTACATTTAATTCCCTTCTTATTATTTTACAATTTGTCGATTATTGTGATATACACCTAGTTTTTTTGTGATATTTGTATATTTTTCCGTTGTCTGTTATGTCACTGTTTGGTCTGGGAGGAATGGCATTTAGTTTTTTTGTGTGCAAATACACTAAAAATGGCTATAAAGAAATATTTACTAAAGTCTGGAGGACACCCTAGATATCTGTCCATCACAGCACAAATAAACTTATGAATTTCAGATAGTCTAGCAGCATGTCTTTCGACTGTGGGAGGAAAACACGCTACACAGGGAGAACATGCAGATTCCACAGGAGGCAGGATTTGAATCTCAATGCCTTTGTTTCATCAGGAATTTACCAACGTCCAGTTATCATTGATGACATTTTTTATATCTTTCCCAAATGACTGAAGCATATTCCTTGTACGCTCCTGTATTTTTTTATATTGTGTGCATGTGTGTGTGTATCTGATGTTCTAATGTGTATACGTTGCATATACTGTATATGTTGTTATATGCTAGCAGATTTCTATCACAAGAATTTTGGTGCATGGTTAATTGCATGTGAATTGTGCAACTGCCAATAAAGATTTGTATCCTCCCAGGGAAAATAGCCAATTTCAAAAGGAAAAAATGTGTTTTATACCTAAAGATGTGGCATGCATGCTTTGCTTTAGTTTATTTGCTTGTTAAAGAGAAACTGGTGTCAGAAGCAATACCTTAAAAGACAATTGCACAACTGCAATTTTTTTCAGTGTATAGTTACACAGGCCAAGGGTTTGAAACTGTGTCTATCACTTTTTGTACCGATTTGACCTAACCAGTAACTCAATTACAACTAGATATTTAGGCCAGTACAGGCAAATTATTGATTTTACCTGACAAACAATGTTTTGCTACTTGGTACATTCCAAATTTCAAAGCAAGGGTATTAACTGCAATGTTTTGGAGGAAAAAACTGAAAATTTTCACATATTACCTGCACTGCTTTATAACCCATGGGAAGCTGAAAAAACATAATTGTAGGTTGAGATAGCAAAATATTATTTATGTTGTATATGAATCCTGGCTGGAACAGAAGAACTATATTTAATAAAATATTTCCTCACAATAAAAATTGTTTTGATGAAATTAAAAATGTGAATTGTAATCTCAGTGTGTTTTTGCCACTCACAGCTTACAATCGGCTTGGGTTTTTGTGATGACGTGATGTAGAACATTAAATTTTGTCTTCAGTGTTTGAATCCATTTTAATGATCAAGCGATTCCTTAATCACTGATTATTAATGCTCTGTGAAAACATAGTTACTTGATTTACTTAGTGCAAATATTTGCACAATTAACTTGTATTTGTATTTTACGCAAAAACATATACAATTGTTTACATTTGATAAATTTTAATGAAACCTTATTAACGGATGATTTAGTCTGGACTGACAAGTGTCCAAATACACTTAGGCAGACTGCCTCTGTAAAGCTGGGTGTACTCCACATGATTTTTATCTCAATTTTAACTCCGATTCACATTGCAGCAAGATGGCACCTGCCAGTCTTAGCCTTTTGATTCCTGGAGAGTTGGAATTGATTGGTCAGCACAGACAATTATGGAGTGCATGATGGACACAAACTCTAGTCTCCGGCCTCCCAGTGGTGATTCTGAAGAGCCGTAGTCGAAAATGCTGTTTTCTAGAATAGTCCCCAGGTCGCCTGAAACATGCGTCACTGTCCCTCTTTGGATTCTGCTTTGGAACTGAAGTCAGGAGCAAATCGGCTGGAATTGTGTACTGTGTAATCCACAACACATGAAAGACTGGCTCAGGTTATACATTAAGTGTATACTATGCAGTCTTTTCAGAATCTCAAATGACTTGAAATGTGATGTAGTGTAGAGAAACCCTAAAGAGAGAGAGGGGCAGTGACGATGTTTCCTGGGACCAGGGGTCCATTCCAGAGAGCAGGATTTCCAACATAGCTGAATTTAACAACTTGAGATTTGGGGTATCAACAAACCCTAGAGTCAGCCTTTCAGTTTTCTTTAATCTGAATTCAGGTCTAACTACAGGATTTGTTAAACCTGCTTTCTGTAACAGACTCCTGTCCAACTTAGTGAGTGTGGTTCTTCAGCAGTGTTGCTTTTTTGAAAAACAAAGTTCCCATTTCCAAAGTGATGTTCATAATACTTGCATTCCAGTGCTTTTGTTCCCAAAACCCCCGCAATGTGACATGAGGTCAAATTTCTCTCTGGCCAGCCGTTTCCAATTCTTCTCCTTCATTTTCTCCTTGTAATTTTTTTTGGTTTGCGTTTTTCTGAATTTCAGAAAACATCCCCACATTACTCACACGTTCATATAACCCACTAGGCTAGCTCTGAGGAAGAAGATAATATAGCAGGATATAGGTCAAATTTTACAGTAAATACCTTTCTGCAAATCTAATTCACCATCCATTTCTGTAGTAGAAGGGAATCCCCAGCGGTAACATACAATGGTCCCTAATTTATCAAAGGATTACAAAAAGGAATCCCAAACACCATACGCATGCATTTAGACATACACATACTACATACACAGGTTCCTTTTGTAAAAAATAAAAAAGCTTTTCTATTTTAAAATGGCTATTTCTCTGTCAGGATTAAGCACATAAAGATGAACACTAACACTTCAAATGAGTCATGCTCCTTACATCCTGAGCACCCAGATGGACTTCGCTGAAACATGTGGCTTGTGTACAGCTTCTGATGCAAGTGTCACTTAGAGACCACTGGAAAGCAGACAGTACTGTGGCATCTCTCCAGGTTTGATCTCCACTTTTAGTAGCCTGTGGTTATGCTGCATTAAACTGGAGCCAAAAACTGACAAGAGAACCAACATAATACAACTTAAATTAATATTAGCCACCTGTTCAGCAATCCTTGGACAGAATATATAGCTCTTATCAGAATTATGGAAACAGGCTGGCAGATTTTAAAAGTTTGCTACATACAGTACATACCATTGGACATAATTTTGAGGGCAGTTAAGTTTATTACTCAAAAAAAAAAACCCTCAATATATCAGATGATTCTGCAGCAGATGACTGTTTAATAGGTGATTAGTGCTACAAGTAAATATAGTCTTGACGATAGCTGATCATGAGAGAAATGAGGTAGGTACCAGTATGTATCTAATATTGCCCCCCCCCCCCCCCTTTCATTTTAGGAGCAATGAATAGAAAACTATTTCTTTGAAACTCAAAACAGCACACATGACTGTCTCAACACCACTGATTTAACTGCTGCGATTTTTTTTAAGTTTGTTGCTACTTCAGCTTAGACACAGACCAAGATAAACGTAAGCCTTACAAATGCTAACCTTATAGAATCAGTTGATTCTCTGGACATATCAAACATGCTGTTTCACTACCATACCACATTCACTTAGGTAATACATAACATGATATTACAAAGACTATTTAGCAAAAAGACATGTCTTTTAGCCTCAATCCCACAAAATTCTTTCTGGCTGCATTCAAGAGGTCTCATAACCTCTTGGCAAACATAACCAAAGAGTGACTACGAGACATTCCTATGGTAGCATTCTAGCTTGAGCACACTTTCAGACAGGGTAGTAACTATGAGTAGTAAGATCAAACTAAGACTTTTGCTCACTCGCACGCATGCATGCGATACATTGACAGGGGAAAGCAAAGTTACAAACATATGATTTAGCTGGTTCAAGACTAAGCACACATCACCCCATATGAGGAGCTTACAGAGGGAACCCCAAAACACAGATGATATCAAGGAGACCATGATGAGAGGGAAATGAAGGGTACCTTGAGAATCGCCACCAACTGTGACACTCATTACACTAATTTCTGGAAGGAATTTACTGATTTTCTGTGTCCATATTTATATACACTGCTCAAAAAAATTAAAGGAACGCTTTTTAATCAGAGTATAGCATCAAGTCAAATAAACTTCTGGGATATTGATCTGGTCAGTTAAGTAGCAGAGGGGGTTGTTGATCAGTTTCAGCTGCTTTGGTGTTAATAAAATTAACAACAGGTGCACTAGAGGGGCAACAATGAGACGACCCCTAAA
>JAACJT020023524.1:0-22044 GCA_009936485.2 Gymnarchus niloticus | reverse complement strand
AAAGAACAGTTCAAAGAAATCATTAAAAGCCCAAAATTTCCATGCCATTCATGCCCATGATGAGTGTATGTAAACTTTTGATCACAGCTGTATGTGGGAAAAGTTATTTTCAGAGTGGAATTTGTCCTCTCTATAAAATGATGATTGTATTGTCCTGATCTTGTGGCAAATGTCCACCATTCTACCGCTTGTCGTTGTCTGTCTATCAGTGCTCGACTTATTGTTTTTGTGATGTTTATGTTGGGTGATATGATTTATCTCTCCGGATATCCAGTTTTTCATCTCTGAATTGATTGTTTGTATACGACAGCATTATCTGATGCAAAATTCTCGCCATTGCTATAAAACAGTTGGCGGAAAGCTATCATCCTCGCACTCTGTATTGAAATATGAAAAAGTTTAATTACCGCGCCGACGGAATGGATCTCATTTGGCGTGCACTTCCTTCGCAGTTAACATGAAGAGCAATACATATTATAATGATGTAATTACAGTGCGTTTTCTGGCAAAATTCCCTGGTGTTGTTGCCCTTTGCAGTCTTTTGACAAATGTTGGAATGTGACAGCTGATTCTCACCATCTCTGAATGTCATTGTGAATGCGGGTGGATCTGGGCCAGCTGTTTAACACGGTTCTTTATTTAAATAGACCATTAAATTGGCATTTTGGATTTTGGTTTTGTTACCGTGACAATTTGAAGAGCCAGTAATTCCGACTTTGAGCCCACCATGCTGTCGTGAGCACACATTTTTATTCCATTTTTAGTTTTTGTTAATCTTGGTCCACAAGTACTGTACAGAATAACTAATTAATAGTTGGTGCTGTGGGCATAAAAGTCTGGTAATTTAATATTTACTGTATTGTGTGCAACTATTTTTATTTCCATAAATATTCAAATCTGTTAGTTGTAGAAGATTTTAAAAAAAAAAAAAAAAACCTCTCCTAGTTTTCTGTCTGGAAAATCTACCAAACAAGTTTTCTGTCTGGAAAATCTACCAAACAAGCTAAGGTATAAAAGAAGACCACCATTTGCTGTAAGCAGTCGCTTCATCCACAGCACATTTAAGTATTTATTTATGCTTCTGATTAAATGTCTTTGTCATAAATCAGATGCAGCATTTGTACTACAGCCCCGGTACTTCAGGAACCTAGAGCAAGGTGTAGAGAGACGCAACAGATCACAGGCGGTCAAGATGGAATAACAAAAACCGTCATTTGACTGCTTCCAAGTTTGTAATAACATAAAATAACAAAGAGATGAGTTAGATGGAGAGAGCTAGTGTGTGATGGGTAAACATGGTAAAGATCTGTCCTCTGGTTGATGACCAAGTCACGAGTATCTCACAAACAGTAAGATGTGATAAACACTGATTACCATGACCTTTGGCCATGTGTATTATGGGGGTGCTGTTAGCCTTTGTCTACATTTGGATGTTAAGTTGGTGCAGTGTTTGCCTTTTTTGCCAGATATATCCATGCTTTCTCCCATTGGAGAATTTTAAGCAATTAGGCTACATCAATGCTGGCCAAACTGTTCATGGAAATGTGTGTATGTGGGTTCGTTTTCCATATTAATTTTTTTTTTTTTATTTGTTAAAAGCTAGTTTTGTCTTGGTTTAAAGTCTTTGAGACTGTGACAAGTGTTCTAGTATTTATCTGTCTCTTCTGTGTTTCATGGATATTTCTTTCAGTACCAACCAGATTCAGAAATTTCATATGCATGAATCCCTGATGATTCCTCTATGTGTATTGTCTGATGGCTGAAACCATAGCAACGAAAATGAGAGGAGGGGCTCCAGCACAGGCATGAAGAGACACGCCACGTTAATGTGTTTACAGAGACGGCTGTCAGTGGCCAGATATGAGGCCTTCAAGGGACAGCCTCCTGGGACTCCAGGGAGGTCTAAGTAAGATGAAGTCAGCCATTGTCGAAGCTACAAGCGGAGGGAGGGAAGTTTAGACGCTGCAGTCTGATTGATCTCCAAGTAAGACACGTTCTGAATACAGATTGAGAAGGTGCAGGTTCTCTACCGTAAGAGAATGAGATCTGAAAGATGACAAGTGTGCTTCAGCATTAATTAAACTCCGACAGGCAAGGCCAGACTGATTAACTTTGTGCATATGAACTCTCCATCTATTGCTGTTGAACCACAGAGGATTTAACAAACAGAATTTTGGCTGTGAAGCCTGTGAATGAGGACAGTATTTTGTTTATGCATCTTTTGTTTCCTGTATGTGGGAAAAATTAAACTCATTTTAACGTTCTTCTGTAGTGTCCTGGTGCTTCTTTTAAAGTTATAGACAGTGGGATATTAGCAGTCCAACTTAAGTTGATGGTGTATCGGCCATTGCCAATGGCATTTTAATCTAGGCTACCGTGATGCTTCCCGTAATGCTTGGGTATTTATATAAGACAGGACTTGAGTGCCAAGTGCACATTTACTGAGTGACATTTTGTGAATCCCTCATTGAGCTGTGTTCCTTTCTCTTGTCGAAAATGCAGTAGCCTTTTATTGTTATGGATTATCGTAGAGCTCCCCACAGACTTTTTTCAGATAAAAAATTTCAGGCTGTCATATGCTGTATATTAATATGAAGCATTCGAGTACTTGTACTTTGGAGATTGTGTTACTACCCTGTAGGGAAGTGATACCAGTCTTGGTTGTGACCTGGAGTGGCACAACCCTGTCCATCTCCTACATATGTAGGACACAAAGCTGGAATATCTTTTGCCCGTTTTGGGACCTATACAGGACTGAATCATTTTTATTTTACTGTATAGTGTCCAGATGTCCTGTCTAAAAGTGCTCTGGTTAATAATAAGTCTGTATTACTCCTTTAATGTTTATTTTTTTTCAATTGGCTTAGCCCCCCCAGAGGGAGTACAGTGGCTCAGTGGTTAGCCCTATTGCCTCGCACCTTCGGGGTTGGGGATTCGAATCCTGGCTCCCACTCTGTGTACGTGGACTTTGCTTCTTCACCCTGTGCCTTGCAGATTTCCTCCAGGTGTTCCTATTTCCTCCTGCAGTCAAACATTATTAATGAACATTAATTTCCATTAATATGTTTCTTTTAATATGGTAGCATGAGGACCAGTTAAAATACAAAACCTTAAAAGGTTAAAACTCGTTTTGAAGTGACTAAATGGTACCTTTTAATTTTGCTACTGTGAAATGACCCAAATACCTGTATTTCAAGTGCTTTAGTTGTGCATAGTAACCTAAACTTAATTTACTACTGTTCACTTTGTATTAAAAATGTATTTCAAGAAGTAACATGAAACCCCTCCTTTCGATGACTTTGAAGCTGAAATCTCAGCTATAATCTTTAAATATTGCTAGTTCTCTCTGTGGACTGTGAAATCATTTGTGGTTTTCTATCACGTTTTGATGTATGGCTCTATGTTTGCCATGTGGGTTGTTATACTCACAGTAGGGAGTGAATATAAATATTCATTAAATAGCGATTAATGCTGAAGATGTAGGGAATCTTTGTCAAAACAGGCAGGCTACCCCATGAGACTGATAGTACACTAACTAACAAGCTTAGAGTCATGTCATAGTCCTAGTTATTTTAAGACTTTAATGAATATCCAACTGGCATCCTGTGCGTGGTGTACCCTCATGCCCCGTGCTGCCTGGGATAGGATCCAGTCCCCCTGTGACTCTGGCCTGGTTAAGTGGTTGGAAGGTGGTTGGGTGGGTGGGTGGATGAACATCCATGCT
Source organism: Gymnarchus niloticus (assembly GCA_009936485.2). Lineage (NCBI taxonomy): Eukaryota > Metazoa > Chordata > Actinopteri > Osteoglossiformes > Gymnarchidae > Gymnarchus > Gymnarchus niloticus. The sequence continues at coordinate 18,320 of JAACJT020023524.1, read as the reverse complement.
GAGCCGGGTCCCGTGAGGTGCTAGATCTCAGCTACTCACCGCTCTCCTTGTTCACCAGCAGCCATTCCATGTGTTTTGTTTGGTTCTACTGCTAGGCAGTTTGAGTAGTCAACTAATCTTCAAGGCTGTGATTAGTACTTGAATCAGGATTGTTGGAGGTGGAGTATGACAGACATATTGGCTTCATGAATGAGGACCAATGCACCGCATTGTTTTTTCATGCATGGGCCGGTTCTAGTGCTCTTTATATATAATTCCCAGCATCCTTTGTAGCTGTGTTAGCAGTATTGATATTGGGTTTGGATTTAGCTCTGTAGTCCTCAGTAATTCCTCTAGGTCATATTGGTTTGGTTCATGCTTGATTTTCCCCCACCCTTCCCCTAGTGGTTGGCCAAAATCTCTAAAATGGTTGTTGGTTAAAATTACCCATAACACTTTGAATATGGCTAGTAAGTTTTTATTTGATTTATTGTGAGTATGGCAAATGCATACATGTAGAAATGCAAAATCACATTTATTTAGCACTCATTAAGGAGGCTTATGGTGCAGATTCGATTGATGGAGTCCACTGATTGCATATCTGTGATGCAAATCCCAAAAACTATTAATGCGATTATTTTTATTATTATCAGTTTATTTTTTAAATAACAAGAAGTTTCCCTGCAGGCTGGGTCCATACAAATACTCTCGCTGGTTTTGAGAAAGGCAGGCTTGGGGGTGAAGGAATGAAGTGCCAAGTGACCCAAAGTGCATGACGTTAGGCCCGGGGTAAAATGCTGAATATCACAGTTGGCTTATGACAGCAGATGGAACACTGGCTGTATCCAGCCATGTCAGAAATGTGCAGTCTGCTCTTTAAGTGTCAGCACGTCGGGGGGGGGGTTCTGATTAAATCCGCAGAGTCGCTCTGTGGCTAGGCAAGTGCTGGCCGACTTCCCGGGTCCCTCATAGGTGTCAGAGGACGTCACCATAAGTGCTTCGTTCCTGATCCAGAAGATGTTTTCCGAAAGCTGTGTCACCGAGAGCACATGCTGCTGAAAAGCATGTTGGCGATGCAGTCCTATGAAGAAAAACGGATCGTGTCAAAGGTTCTTTTTACCCATACCTTGATACAGGATGGCTATCTACAGCTGCAGCTTTTTTCTTTTGAGGTTGACACTCTTCTAAATGGTATATTATTCCTCTCCCAAGGTTCGCCTTGGAGATCATAATGCTTGGAATTGTCGAAGGTACAAGAGTAGGAGGATGATGATAATAATGTAGTCTGTAGTCCCAGACAGAAGACCCTGGAGAAATACCCTTTGTATGGTCCTTAGGAGATGTTGACTTGACTCCCATCCATCCATCCATCCATCCATCCATCTATCTATCTTCCAACTGCTAATCTTGGTCAGGGTTGCGGGGTGGCTTTGCCAGATGGCCTTGGTCACAAAACTGGGTTACACTCAGGATGGAATGCCAGCCCATTGCAGAGCACAAATGTTCACACACATTTATACAATATATGCAATTTAGAGGCATGTCTTTCAGCTGCAGGAAGAAACTTCTTGCATGACAAAGGGAGAACATGCAAATTCCTTGGTGGTCAGTAGCCTGCTACTGCGTGATTTTATCTGGACCCCAGGTGTTTCACACTCAATGTTACATCCCTGACAGAATGAGCATTCTGATTGGCTATTAATCCACAGACTTGGTTCAGCTGGCTACACGTAGGCAATCTGACCAGCCGCCATCTCTGATATGGCTGAGATTACCGGAAAACGACGTGCAGAAGGAAAAGATAAACACTCCATTGGTGGGCCAGGCCTAGGGTATGAGAGGAACACCGGCTATTTTCATGCAGCGCCATGTAAAAGGCATATGCATGAACGAGGGGGTGACTTGCACAGTGAGAGGGAGGCCTGCGGGTAATCAGTTTTATATCGAAATAAAAGCTCTGTTTTTGTACACCAGCATATAAAACCGTTCACTGTTTCCAACTGTTCTGGAGTCATGCCACTGTTTGAGCAGTAAAATCCCTGTGGTTTTTCATTGTTGCTTTACAGCCGAAAGATCGGAAGGCTTCTGATATTACAGAGGGAGGCCCATGCTGATTTCAAGGTGTTGTTAACCGGGCAGGTCACAGTAGGGGGGTGCAGTGGGAGGCAATGTTATTTTACATCTTCTGGGTTGGGGGTTCACAACATGTCCCATGTGTGGAGTTTGCGTGATGTCCCAGTGAGCATGGTTTTTTTTTTTCCTGTAGTCTGAAGATGTGGTTATATGAATTAGTGTCTCTATATGGCCTGTAAGGTGTATGCAAACTGTGTATGCCTTCCAGGGTGCACCCCTGCTGTTGTGTCCTGTGACACCCAGAATAGGCTCCAGGGTTACTGAGAGCCTGTGCTGGATAAGAGATTTAAAGATATTTGGATGGCTGGGGGTCACACTGGAGATTTGGGTAAAAAGTAACAACAATGTGCAAAGCTGGTCCTGTTGTCTTGGGTGTTAAAATCAGCTCATTTCTCAAAGTCCACGTCATTGCGATGGAGCTGTTCTTTGTTGACATTTAGCACCAGCATTAATTGGTAGTTCGTGATACTCCCACCCACCCCTAGTTTTGAAGCCTTATTTAGAGCCAGCATTGATTAGTAATTCGTGATACTCCCACCCACCCCTAGTTTTGAAGCCTTATTTAGAGCCAGCATTAATTGGTAATTCGTGATACTCCCACCCACCCCTAGTTTTGAAGCCTTATTTAGAGCCAGCATTGATTGGTAGTTCGTGATACTCCCACCCACCCCTAGTTTTGAAGCCTTATTTAGAGCCAGCATTGATTGGTAGTTTGTGATACTCCCACCCACTATGGGTTTTGAGGCCTCATTTGTCCCAGCAGTATATGAAACAGTTTTGTACTGTAGTTTGTAATTACCACTGATCACTTTCTAAACCCTTCATATTTGTATATCAGTATTTTAGTAATTTATATTCCCAGTAGGCATTTACTTTATGTTGCTGTGATGACAGAGACCTTCTGAGATGTGCCTATAGATCTATAAGGCCGTCAGGTAACTAAGAACCTGGGCTGTGTGTACTATGGTAACATGTCCATTCTGTTAAGACCCATTGAGGACTCTGCTCTCTAGTATGCATCAAAATGTTGTTTTCAGTCTTCCATCAGTCCTCCAGCTGCTCCAGGCTATAGTCTTGGGGGGCACCATAGAGTACAAGGCTGAGGAACACCCTGAATGGGATGCCAGTCCATCACAGGGCACACACAGGCAAATACCCTCACATATAGAAGATCATATATGATGGGTAATTTAGACAAAGAACCATGCCCAACAAACACAGAATGTGTGAATTAACAGGGCATGTGAATGCCGTTGACTTTAACCAAGATCATGTTTCTATTTTTGTCTTGCCCAGTCACTCCAGACTGTCATCCTTCATGGCATCTCTGGTGCAGTGGTGCTGATAATTGACAATTTTTCCCATACTAAATGTGTGATTTATCGCTCAAAGAAACTTGTTAAGGTGCCAAGAATTTGTTGTACCTCTCCTGGAACTCTCACATATCAGGGACTACTAGTCTTTCAGAGTCAGGAAAGGCAACAGCTTGGCCAGATGAGGTCCTGTTTCTGGGTCTAGGCGAACAATCAGCAAAGCCCCCCATCAGTCCGAAGGTGATGTAACAGCAGTCTGGCCAAATGTGCTGGATTTATACTCCATTTCTTTATGTGTGGAAAAGCAAGTTGGCACCAGGTTTCCTTAAGCTGTCTTTGCGTTCTGTTAATGTTGTCTCTCTTTTGTCTCACATCAATGCCACACCCTGCCCACACTGAAGGGCGATTTTGTTAAAATGAGAAAAATATATAGGACGCCTGGCAGGAATGCTGCCCGCATCAAGATGAAGATCACTCACGTATATTGGAATAGAATTGTTGTAATCAGGTTAATTCAAATTTGAACCAAACTGTGGCAGGATGATCCCTGACCGAACACTACATTTAATCTGTAATTCTCCCCAATCATCACAAACAGTCGTTTTTTTAGGGTCTGTGCGCCCCATAACTATTTTGTCTTTAAATGGTGCCTTGGGTTGATTTCATGTGTGGCAAAGTCATTTTCTGTTTCAAGTCAATATTTGTTGGGCTGGCCTTGAGTTGATGTAACGGTGTAGACTGGATGGCTGACAGATTGATGTCTCATACTGATGTGCCTTGCATTTTTAGGGGCATTTTTCCCCCACTAGAAATACCGCTTATGCAATGACCTAATGTGATTTAAACATGTCATCAAAATGCATAGGCTTAACTAAAGAACAAATGCAGCTACTCTCTTCAGATATGATCTAAGACCTTCAATGACAATGGTCTGCATAAAAGCTGAACCACACCATCATTAGACAGTCACAAAGCCATAGTTGGTCAAGAACCAAGATGGAATTGAATGTACCTTTCTCTCCAGATTGGTTGGGGCAAATTTATATTTTTTATATATATAATAGTCGCTTTGACCCATGGCTGGCTCATGGTGTGAAAGAGTAGAATTGTTTAGATCCTGAGGTCAGGAACATCCCTCTGTTGTTACCCAAGCATCGATTTTTATGCTGAATGACTAATGGACTTTTTAAATAAAGATGTGTACTGTATATATTTGCAGGCAGGAGGATCATGATGGATGCTCCACAAGGCAACTGTCGGGGTTACCGTCTGACTCACTCAGCAGATATGAGCTTACTGAAGCTCTCTGCTTTATGACATGCCCGCTGCTTCTATCGGGGTAATGGCTTCCCAGCAGTCCGTCAAAGCAGAGCCTGGATTTCGCTGCATGTGGCAGTGTGGTCTTGAAGGAGACCCTATGTACCGAAACACGCCATGTTTTTCACGTGATGCTGTGATTGTTAAAAGAATATTCGGTGAGATTATAGAGGAGGAGGGACAGTGTTAAACAGCCAGGTGTTTGAATCACCAAGCACTCGACACTATTTAAATGATACTGATTGCATGTCCTTGATGAGGATTTGAGAATTGGGCATTGTCTGTTAATTACTGGAAGGTTTTACCTTTTTGGGGGGTGTTTAAAGAAACCGGGGACAAATGGGATCAACAAAGCACAGATGATTTGGAAAGGGGGGGGCACATGAAACTTGCAGGATGATTTACAGAACGCGTCAGGGTCTGTTTGGGTGAGACAAGGAACAGAGTACACTAATGTATACATTTAGTCATGTGAGGCACATGGAACCAATCAAGAGCAATGGCCCCTGACACCTGACTTCCTGTTGAGGTGACCACCCCCCCCCTTTAATCATGGCACATTTACTGTCGCAATTTTTCCCCCCTTTCCTCATTATCTCTTATTATGTGTTGTTAAAATGCAGTCACATCTACTATATCATCACTTTAATTTTCTGTTATGCCGTGGTACCAGTGCCCCATCTGGGTTCTACTTCAGATTTTTGCTCCAGTGCCATCCTGACCACCACGGGCTTTTATTTCCTCCACTACTTGTGGAGGTTAAACTAAACCACCACCAAGAGAGACACCCGGGTAGATAATATTCTGACCGCTGAGGTGCCCGCCACTCTCATTTGGAGCTCACACGCATCTCCCCCCCGCCTTTAATATCGCCTTTGGTGCCGTTACATCTCCTGAATCAGCTCAAATAAAGCTGGTTTTGTTCCTGTTTAGTCTGCACCTCCAGGCTTTAACCTACGTCTGCCCGTCCTCAGCCCAAGTATCAGCAGCCCACAAAAACAAGGCTGACTCCCGACTCCTTTCCAGACGCTTCCAAGCCGGCTGCCTCTTAGCCAGCTGCTTTGCTGAGCAAACTGAGGCCCTGAGCTGACCATGCCTAACGAATGCATGAATGGGTGCATTTGCACAGTGCTGGCAAGCAGCCTGAGACTGTTTAGATTAACTGAGGGGTCTTCTGGTGAAAGGTTATGAGAACTATGTTATTTTGACCATTTGTTTTGCCATAATCAAGCCACCGTTTCTCTGGCAAATGCAAAGCCATGAGCTTTGGGAAATGTCTGCTTTCTTCAGAGGTTCGTTTGAGAGGTTTATGTAATTCCTGGCCCCGTCCCTACATTCATCGTTATCCTTAAGATACCGCTTCTGTCCTATTGTCCTATGTCCTAAGATAGCTTATGTCCTATTGCCTTTGCTATCATGCTATCAGGTTCAGTCTGGTTGTGATCATCTTTAACTGCAGTTTTTCTCCTAACAATCATGGAAGTTTCTCCTGTATTAATGCTGCTGTTAATAGTTTACCATAAACCATATTGTCGGCATGCCCCAATAGAAGTGAGTTTTTGAGAGAAGGGGTAATGTTTCCCTGCTAGTAGGGATCATGAAAAATCTGGTATTACTCCAGGTAAGGTATTAAGATCGAGACCTGCACTTCAGCTTGACATACTGTTGTTGTATTTTTTTATTATTTTTTTTTCCCTTTTTGATGTCCCATCAAAAACAGAAAAAGTGATTGTCATATAGTGCAAAGTAGAACTGTATTGCTGTTTATTTCGGTTCACATTTACCCTGCCTCTACTATGAAATGCTGTTGCTCTGCAACGATCCTTCTCCGCTGGAGCAGTATTGGCATTGAGCCTATATCCAGAACATGCACTTAATGACTCCTGTTGGGGAAAATTGGATTTGAAATGGAGAACAGCATTGCTGCTGTTGTAATATTAGGCATAGGTCTGTACTCAAGCCTGCTTATGGGGGTAGCAGACTTTTCCCAAGAGAAAAAGAGTATTATTTTTAAACTTTGCTTTGGAAGAAAAAGTCAGTTGAAGGGATAATCGCGCCTCTCTCCGAAATGCATGATGGGGGAGCACTGAGACTCGCACATATCTTCGTGGGTTTGAAGGGCGATCTATGAACAGACATGCAAGCCCTCCTCTCACACTCACAGGCTACGGAAAGTGTCTCAAAAATGGGGAAAAGCTGCTTAATAAAGGCAAAATTGCCACACGTTTGGGGAAAACACGTGACGCATACAGGTAGTTCTTAAGGTAAGTGAAATTGATTGATGCACAAAATTTATGGGTTGGTCGGTGGGTAGCACTGTTACCACATGTATACCTTCAGGGTTTGAGGTTCGAATCCCACCTCCGCTCCGTGTGTGGAATTTGCATGTTCTCTCCGTGTTGCGTATGTTACCCCCCTGTAGTACACACGTATACAGTTAGGATCTTTGGTATTTCAAAAACAAAAGAAAACCTGGTCTTTGTGTGCATGCACGTGCCTTGTGATGACCTGGCTCCTTTGGTAGGGAGGACTCCAGCCTTGTGCTCTGTGTGGCCTGGGATAGGCTTTTGGGTCCTCTGGAACTGACCAGAATAAGTGTTTAGAAGATGAATGGATAAGGGATGTGATAAATTAGACTTGGACTAATGTTATAAGAATTAATTTCAGAATACTACACTATTCTAGTCCCCCCCCCCCATACATACGTACGTACGCACGTGTGCGCACGCACACACACACACACACACACACACACACACACACACACACACGTGCAAACATTTTGCAAGCAGCTGATTTAGAGCCATCAGTGCTTTGTTTATAATACCCTGGTGTTCCTGCGCTCATGGTAAAGTCTCACAGAAAAATACAAATTCCTGCGACCCCAAAACCTTCCGCTAAGCTTTTTATTTTAATGGGGCGAGCATTGCTGTTCAAAAATAATGAATCGGCTTTGTAGGAGGACTACTTTGTTTTCTCAGGAGCACGCGCTGCTACCCTCAGCCTCCCGCTGCTTTTTAAACATTTACTTAATTAATTTACTTACTGATATGCGACGTCACCCCGTTCCTGCTGTCCAGATGAGAGCTATCCGGATCACTGCTCTGAATAATTTGACTTTCTGTGGCTCCATGTCCAACGTGTCGAGTAATAATGAGGACTCTGTTGGGGGAAATAACTGAGAAGTACCACTTCTAGTCGATGACTTTCCTGTAATTGGCCTATTTCTCGTTCGACATTGGCAGTGGTCGTCCTACCACAGTGGTGTAGAGCTGTGTTAGAATACACAAACGTTTTAACAGTGAATGTGTTAGCATACCTTATAAGACAGTGCTCTTTGGTAGAAATGTGTAATTGTAAATTGTTTTTGTGTACCTTCCTCTTCATATCCAACAAAAATGCATCTGTTTAGCCAAGGGCTATTTGTCGTAATATAAAGTCAGCCCACATGTCTTATTCCAAATGCTTTTTGGTTTTGCATTGCGTGGCCTATTTATATGCTTAATTGCCATATGAGGGAGAGGTGCAAATCAAATGTGATGAAGTTTTAATGGTTGCAATTACTGTGTAAAAATAATAATTTTGATTCTGGGATTTTCCTCTAAAGTAATAAAGTGGACGTTAAATAATCCACCCCTAAATTGACCCATTTCTTTTTACTTAGCCACCCAATGCATATATTAACCAAATAGAAGACAAGACTAGGCTATCATGCAATGTGTATGGCAATTATTATGACCAGTAGACAAATACATAGTGAATAACTTTTCTGCACCTGCTTTAGCCTGTCTGCTTGCTTTTGTTTGGTCTTTGAACATCTTTTTCTTGTCAGCATCACCTGCCATATCGAGCTGTACGGCTCTTGGCCTTTTTGCCTCAAATGTGATTGTATCATTTCCGCTAAGAATGCCAGTATCGCTGAGAAGCATGTGCTCTTCAGTGGATTGGAGCGCAGGATGTGTTCTTGCCTAACGTTCCAATTAGTAGCAGGTAGATGGTCAGTCAATTAAACATTAGCTCTGGGGGAGATTTTTAAGGGTCTCTGGTGGTCACACGGTTCTCCATTGTTGGAGTTTGAGTAATCCTTTGCTGTGTTTTGTGTGTTGTATGCCGTTCCCACACTGAGGGCTGGGGGTGGGTGAAGTCCATCTTGGGCAGAGTTGTGTTTCTGGGGTAGCTTTTGTTGATTCACTCCACCTTTCCCTTGTTTTCAGCTCCCTCTAAGTCCATTAAACTTACTCAGATCCAGCATTTGCTCTGACTCCAGTTTAGCTTTTCTTGACTCTCTCATGACTCAAACTTTTTTTTTTTTTATTTTTTGCTCCTCTGCCTGAAGTGGAGCCCTATTTTTGTATTTTCTGGTGATGGGAGAAAATGTGGCTTCAAAACCCTTGGTAGGTGGGAGCATCCTGATTGACCAATCAGTGCTGGTGCTAAATGAGACTTCAAAACTCTTGGTAGGTGGGAATATGCCGAATGGCCAGTCATTGCTGGCACCCACCACAGGTTTTGGAGCTTCAGATGTGCCATGACTAGTACTCTCCTCATTTTTCTTTGACATCCATGTTCCTGCCCAGTTCCAATGAACCCTGAAAAGGAAAATCCTGTCCCTCATGATTTCATTCCTGCGATACACGGTCCTGCTCACTGCCTCCTGACTAAAACAATGTTCATAGTGCCTTTCAGAGGACAGTGCAAAGTTCCTGACTCCGAAAAGAGTCGGAATCGTGGCTAGCCTTGGGAAGTCCTCGTTTTTCTCGCCGTGTTCTCCGCCAGGTCGTCCGGCGTCTAAAGAAAAACGGAGAGCACGAACAAGACGCGGGAGACCTTCTTGAGCACAGTCGCAGGGATCTCGGTGGAAGGGTTGGAGATGCCAGCAGCTGCTGCCAAGCAGCCGGCATCAGTTTTTAATGATGAGAACCAGACATGGCGATGTGTTTAACGTACTGCCGTTTTACTCCGCAATCTCACTTGAATGTTCCATTGCTCTCTGCTTTATGTCTCTCAATTGCAGGCACATCATGTTTGCCCGAAACATTTTGCAGCTGGCTCCAAAACTACATTATTATAATTGCTGTTTTTTTTTTTTTTTATTTTGTGGCGTAGTTAATGCTTTTATCTACCGTCACTTAGTCTTGTGTAGAGTCATGCAGCTGGATATTTTGACGCAATTCAAATTTATTGGGCATGTTAGCGGACTCCTCCTGAGATACAAACTGGAAAACTTAATGCAACAGCTCCATGCCCTTAACGAGCACTGTACTTGCTTCCTACTGAAAGCAGTTCAAAACAATATGTAATATTCATTCTAAATCAAAACCGCACGTTTAGTTCATCTGATGCCAGCTTCTTTGCATACACAATACACAATGACCCACCATAAATTCCAACCAATAGAGCTCCCTGAACCTAGTCTTGGCTCATCTAGGGGAGAGTGGCAGTGCGTGCCAAAGGCATACAGCACTCCCTTTACGCCATTCCAACTCCCAGAATTCACTGCGATGACTCATTTAGACCCTCACTTACTCATGGCCAGTGATAGCCTTGAGTTCAGGCCTACTGGCACTGTTTTTGCCCATGTGTGTTACCAAGGGGACTGCAGAGCACCACTGATGATGGACATCTTTGATTTCCTCAGGCTAGGACAGCCTGACTGGGCCCCCCCCCCACTAGAACAATGAATTTCCGTCAACACTTGGCGTTGGCAGTGACGTGTGACAGTTGTATTACAGGTTCTCTTGGGGGAGATGTGGGCTGGTGGAAAGATGAGCTGACTTCTTCTTATGTGATATTTGCTCAGTGTTCCTCTATGTTGTTCACTTTGGATTGAAGCATTTCAGATTTCAATCACCGTTTAATTTCATCCAAGTTAAATCTATTTGAGTGCTATCCCATTCTAGTGGGATAGGCTCTAGGCTCATCGTGACCTCGTGTGGAGTAAATGCTTGGAAGATGAATAGTTGGATGTGATCTGATCGTTTTGACACTGAAGATCAGAGATGTCTTCTCCTTCTAGTATTTAGCCTCTACTGCTGTAATATGTCAGTGCAGTCTCCTCTCTGTTGCAGGATTTTAAAATCTGTTCTCTAATTAACAGTGTGAGGCATACAGTCATTAAACGACTATTAAATTTTGTCTCACGTTTTTTTCTGAATCAAATCGCAAACCACGCAACTCAACACATGGCAAATGGGATAATGCTTTTGGTTTTCGGTAATTTCAATTTCAGAATCATCTGACTAGAGAACATTTTGTGATTAAAAAAATTGCTAGGATAATGCCCTTGGTCTCATATAAACTTTGTAAAAGACAAAGCAGAAACTGTCTTTTTTGGAGGGCTGTAGCATATAGTGTGATGGTGGCCCTTGGGCAGTTCTTTAGTTGTGGATAGCCATGTGATCTACTATTCACTGGGACCAACATAAACATTTGGGCCTTTGGAAGTGGCGAGAGTTAGCTTCTTGTAGCTCACTAGCTTGCGTTACCTTTTTTTTAGGAACTCTGTCAGTATAGCATGGCTTTTGAAGTGTCATTAATGCCGAAGGGAAAGAGGATAAGGATGCTAATGAGTAGAATCCAAAGCTTGGATTCTAAGCGAACATGGTAGCTTTAGTTATGCATAACTATGTGCCAGATTATATAACTTTTTTCAACTTTGCATATAAAGCCAGCATCTTGATTGAAAGTCAATGATTTTTGGGGAAATCGAAGGATCTGTTTTTATTTATGCTCAAGACATCAACCATTTTTAACTTGTATCCGGGGTGCATTCCCAATGCATAAAGGGCATTTGATAATGCTGGATTGTAGCTGAAAGTGTACAATGACATGTTGAGTAAACGTGAGTAATATTATGGTCAGCTTAGGGTGATATGGTGATGGAGAGTCGGCGGACGGATGGACGGACAGGTGTGTCTTTCATGTTAGGCTGTCTTGTGCATTTGTGTCTACAAGGTTAGACAAAGGTTAGCAAATCTCATTATTGAGCAACTGAGTTTCAACACATGGGTTTCTGAAAAATTTAAGGAGCACCTCGGACTGTAGAGTAAATGGAGTCGACCCACGAGATTAAATTCATAAATGTGTCTTTTTTGAGCTTTAAGTGTGTCAGGAGTTTTATTTATATTCGGGTGAAGTCATGATCTTAGGCTTTAAAAATGTATTTCCTATTTAAACACTTTTTAACAGATTAAAAAACATACACTTGGTGACCTCATCATATTGCATTTTTAAATCATATTGACGTTTTTCTGTCAAAGCTCCTTGTGCGTCTTGTGAAAGTAGCGTCTACCTTGTTTGGCAGCTGTTGACAGCTGGAATAGACTCTTCTCACAAGCGACCATTAAGTCACCAGTACCAAACGCTCCTTAATATGCCGCTTAAGCACGGACCAGATGGAGTTTACTGAATTTAGCCACATTTCAAAACCTAATAAGCTACTCAGAAACCTTTGTACCTGACACAGCTTACCTCTTGTGTATGGGGTTTAAACTTAAGGTTAGCAAACTGGTGTCCTGTGGCAGCTTTGCTGTATTTGAAGGAGCTTATTGTTATAGATGCATCGCCTATTTTAAAGTTGTACTACTTTGCATTTCAGTGCCACCTAAAAATCCTTAGCTTGAAATGTGTTGATGTGTTGCTCAAATACCAACACTGCAACATTATCTAATCAACTAAAGAGAGTACTAAGCAGTTAATAAGTGCAATGCTGTATACCCGTGTGCATACAAATATTGCACGGCTAATTGTTGGAGCCTGTCCTTAAAGTCATTTACGGTTCTTTACAAAGTCTTTACGGTTCATTTACGGTTCTTTAGAAACAGCCACGTTTGAAAACTAAAAAGTCACTCATCATGACTGCCGGTACAACGTAAGGCTCGATTTTCATACACTTCTGGAGTGTTTTCTGCCATCTACTTCTTAAATGATATGTATAAGCAGAAGTCGTCTTGTTTTGTTTTTGTGTTTTCTCAAATTAGAGTTTGTCTGAAGAATTATCTGTGCTAATTTTTGTTTGACTGAAACATAATTAGATGTGAGCTGGTTTACTTGACTGTGTTTGTTTTCTTGTCCTGTAGCTGTACTAATATTATGTGAGCAGTCTATATGTCCTGCATGCTGAAGAATTAGGCATGTACGATTTATAAAGAGAATTTCTGGAAAATTTATTCATTCACTAAATACTTGGGTGACGAAGAAGACTATTAAGGTTAGATAAATATCGGTAGACTACTGCTGTCAACGCAGAATAATTTAATTCTGTTGTCTTTGTTATGCCTCTCGGCTGTATGATTAATTTGAACTATTGTGAGGTGGATGGGTCATCTTTAGCATTAGTATGCTGTTGAGATATGAGCAAAGTCAATAAACAATTTGTATGTATTTTCACAACTGATTAAACTTGCTTTACATTCCCTTTTATCAGTCGGGTTAGAAAACTCTATCTGGCAAATAAAACTTCATGTAGATGCTGTTTATATACATGGAAATTAGCTAGCTTTAGATTTGCAGAAATGAGCTGTTAGCTGACCTGTTTGTTGTATGTATGTCTTCTCTCTGGGTGTAAAGTTTGTGTTGCTAACTAGCGAGGCATATTCAGGGGTATTTGTAACTAAATGAAAGGTGTCAGGTATACTATGAGCCTGATTGTTCTCAGTGTACTCGTATGTGGTGATAAATAGGCCTAGATACTTTATTAATCCCCAAAGGGAAATTGATGGAAAGTGATGATGTCAGCCGGGTTTTGCTTGGGGTGAATACCTCACGAACTGGCTGATGATTTTGTCAGGTCTCTTCTCGACAAGATTGGTGTATGGTATACTTACAGATAAGAATCTTGGATAGCATCGTGCAGGTCTTTGTCTCGATTGTTCTAGCACTGGTTCCACATTCAGGCTAGATGTAAAGGCCATGTCAAAGGAACGGATCTGCTTTAGTAACTGCGCTTTAACTCATTTCAATGCAGCCTAGCCATTCTTTATACATGTGGCGTGCAGGAACACACCACTGTGTTCACGGTATGCATTAGTCCAATTTATTTGATTGTTTCAGTAATAAATCATGTTTTGTGTATGGCAGTTCATGTGCAGTCAGGCTTGTCATTCTTGATACTATCTCATCATAGTTATGACTTGAGCTGAAAATAAACTTAACACCACTTTCATAACATTGATAGCAAGCCATAGTTTGACACATTCGATTTCCAGACATCAGCCCATTTAGGTTGGAAAGGGACACATGTTGTCAACGCGGAGGCTGTGAGTTATAAGATGCAGAGTACAGCTTCTCCAGAGAGTGCTTAACCCAGTATGGGAATATTTTATTAGTTTATTTTTTTTTACTTCTGCCTGTCACTATGGTGCCGCCCAGGCTGTCATCTTCACTTAGGACCTGTGTTCTTTGGACCCTTGACTGCTGCTTCCTGTGGAACTGTGGGTAATTTCCCTCGATCACTGGAGATTAGTTAGATTCTGGAATGGGATTCTTTATCTCAGACTTCAGCTGGTTTTGTAGGCCCCTTACACTTACTCCTGAAAAATGGGCACAGTTTGCAGTATTAAGTTAAAGCAGTGAAGACAGCTTGATATACCCTGTTTTATGTTTTTGTATGTTTCACTTTGTTTCTTATAAGTGACTCTTATCTGTGCATATAGCATTTCTAAGGAAAGGTTTTCAGCTGTGTTTGTATAGTTCTTTTCCCCACAACGATCACTAGTTTCTGGATCCATGATCCATCTGTGCATTCAATCCTCAGAAGCTCAGCCTAATCAGCAACTGTATCTTAGTTGGCACTTTAGCAGCTGTATGCTTGTGATGTTTTTTTTCTGCCTTGCTTGTGTGTCGTTTGGCATAAAAGCACCTACCAAAAAGTGAACGTAAATGTATGCTTTGGGTTTTCATTCTTGAATTTTTGTCTTTTAATGTTTTATATGTTCAACTTCAAATTCTTGCTGTAGTCCGTTTCCAGTCTTTCATTAAGTTGGTAAAATCTTGAATTTGCTGACTCTTCCCTATGTAAGACTGCATGACTGTCATTCAAAACATTTGTCCGTTTTTTGGTTCATTTTAGTTATTGAGAAGTTTTTTCTCCTGTTGTGCCAAAATGGATCACGGTTTATGTTGCTGTATTTAGTTATTCACTACCAAAGTTTGCTGACCAGGGCATTAGTAGTGATGCAATACATTAAGCAGCCATCTTTGTCAGAAGGCAAAGAAAGCAGCACAACCGTGAGTCATGCCTCGAGATGTACTCACAATCAGCTCTCTGCTGAAGTAGATTACGGTACAGATTACTGTACCCCATGCAATATTTACTTCAAACCTCTTTTTCTCGAGGGGAAAAAAAAAATCATATAAATGCTGCTAGGCAAGACTCTGTCCTGGCAGCATTAAGCCAGCCATTTGCTTTGGAGTTAGAATGGGTTCGTTGAGGGAGAACACTGAGGATGCTTCCTGATGTGGAGTAAGACTGGAACCAAAACCGTTTGTCATCTCAAAAAATATATAAACGTGTGTGTGTGTGTGTGCACGCATATACATGTTTGTGTGTATATATAGCCAAAATGTACACACTTATGGTAAGAAGAGTGGAATCGCTCAAATATTCAGATTTTTGAAATTGATTTTAAAAATCAAAATACCATTAAATTATTTTAATCACCAATATAGCCTAATACTAATGTCAGCAATGGTTATTACTGTCAGAATGGATGTATTTATTAATCATGTATAACTGCAAAGACTCATTTTCAGCAACCATTACTCCATTGTCCTAATGGCAAAATCTCTTGGCTCATCCTTAATTAATCAAGTGTAATTGGCTATTAGGGAAACTTTTGTAATTGGCACAGCTGAAACTCTATTCTGTTCAATAAAGCAAGTAAATTGTCTTTTCTTGGCATTCCTAACATTCAGTTTTGGTTCAATAATGGTCACAAATAAATGGCTTTCTCAAGAAAGATGTCGACACAAAGGTTATTTTGTATGTCATTGCCAGGAAACTAAAGATTTCATACACTGCTGTCCACTGTTGTGTTGAGAGAAGGGAAAACTGTGCCTGACCAGGATGGAAAAAGAAGCGGACGGCCCAAACGCTCCCTGTCATATGAACAAAAGTACCTGAGTCTGTCATCTGAGGAATTGAGGCCTTTGCAGGCACTCAGGTTCTTCCATAAATAGTACCTGCCAAATACCAGTGTCACCTGTGACGGTGAAAAGACAACTAAGGTTGCTGGCCTTAGAGGCCAAGTTTCCAAGAAAAAGCCATGTCTGAAAGTGGTAAATAAAAAGAAAAGGGAAAAGAGCACTGAGATTGGATGGTGGATGTCTGGAAAAGAGAATTATGGTGAGTCTGTTTGATGGGACAAGAGGCTTCAGTACCCATAGTAGGTGGGAGTATCCTGAAATACCAATCAAAATGAGGCTTCAAAACCCATAATAGGTGGGAGTATCCTGAACTGAAGTGTTTTATTTTTAATATTTTTGTTTTTACATTTTGCACCTCAAGTATGTTGTCTCAGAGGACTTGCTCGGCGGTGTTTCAACTTTGACTAGGTCAGGTGTCTAAGTTTACACCCAGATTGACCCTGCATAACACACTGTGGGTTCTCCTCATCTTTCATTTTTCCACCCTGCTCCTGTGAGATGCCCTCAGAAGATGAGCCCTGCTGAGGTTCAACAGTTTTTATTTCTGTTTGTATTTGTGGTTCTTGCTCACTGCAATCAAAGTGTGGCCCAAATAAACCCACAGCCCAAAACAGAGTGCCATAGGAAGACCCACATCAGTACTAGTGCCATGTTTCCCAGGCATAATGTCACCAATCTGATCAACATTTCAGTGGTGAGGGCCATCGCACTGATCTGGGAACAGGATGCCAGAGCAAGGCTGAGTTCGACCTTCATGTAGGGAATGCTAACACAGCTTGTGAAGTCAAGCACAGTGGGAAAGACACAAATGGGCCTGCTTTCCATTGAAGCAGCACCCACTCTTTTGGACCAGGAGAATCCAGTAGCTAGCTTGCCAACTGCCATCTTGGCTGTGGTGAGTTTAGGCTGGTTATGAATGATGGTTGAAGGAATACAAGATCTTTTCTTCTCCTAAGTAGTTCTATGATGCCAGAGCAAGTGGAAGAGAAAATAACACACAAATGACTTTTACCTGAATTTTTACCCTCTGGTCCTCAAGCAGGAAGAGGTGGAACTACAGAAATGTGGCAATGATCAGCTTTTAAACCGTCACTAATTGGTAGCACGTGAATTTATGCCTGGCTGTTTATTTACTGAACCAGCTCGCAGTAACAGGGTGACGCACGTACAGATGTTGCAACGTGAGAAGGCAAGCAGCATTCCACTCACAGCACGCCGCAGTGTTTAGGCCTTCATCGTGGTCGGGGCCTCGTCGGTGGGATGAAGGAGCCAAGACTCATTTCTTGTGTGTACCTTCGCGTGGCCTCAGGTAAACGTGATCACATTTAATATAGATGTACTGCTTTTTATTTGTCTAGCAACATGCACAGGTGTTACATTGTCATGTATACAATTCATACCACTCAGGCAGTGTAACAGTTAGCATTGATGTGTTCCTGTGGTCTGGCAGGAAGTGTGCAGGCAAAGGAAGGGTGTGCATGGAATGCAAGACACCTACCCATTTACTAGCCCCCCCCAAGGGTGATTTTAAGCTACTAGGTCATGTGAATTCTGCAAGGAAACATGACTGGCCAGAGGGAATGTGTATGTACACGTCTGGGGTTTTGCTACTGTGATGATGTCACTTCCTGGAGTGAAGGTGACAGTTTGATTGGTTCCCCAAGGGGCTCGGGTTTTTAGTGTCACCCTAATAATTCTTCTCTATTGTTTTGGCTGATGTAGGTTCGTATCCAGAAATGTGAGGTCAAGTTTTTAAGTGTGTCCCAGTAGAGGCCATTTTTATCTGCCTCAAACTTATTATTGATGCTTGGAGGTTAGCCACCTGTATGGAAGATCTCTATGTTCCATAGAAACAACAGTAATAAAACCCCAGTCATACCCAGCAATGTTGGATGGTGGAATTAAGTATCCTTCCACAAATGTGAAACAGGACCGTGTGTTACTGGGAGCCATAACACTACGGTCTTGATGAATACTGCTGATTAAGATGTAGAACTGCTGACGCAGAACAACACAGGGTACAAGGGTGGCAGGGGGCCTTAAATTTCCCACAGCACTCTTTTGTATCCGTGAATATTTGCAAGTACCTATGAATTTAGCGCAAACCTGCAGATCGGCTTGTGCCTTGAAGGACAGACCTGTGAGTGTAATTCCTGTAAGAGGTGAACGTCGCCCACGCTGCTCCGGGACCGTGCCTCAGTAATTCCTCCCTTTGTTGTGAAGATGTTCCCTCTCTGGGGAGTTTCCCCCAAAATTAAAGCGCCATCAGACTGGATTATTAAAGGATGCTAAAGTGTTCCCATGTAGTGGGAATTTTTCCACATCCTGTCTGATGTGACATTCTGGCAGTAGCATTCTTATGCTGTCTCATATCCCATCCCCTTGTCACATGTTCCCGTTCACTTTCTCTGGTCCCTGTGCCTATTCCATTTC
>JAACJT020023523.1:0-22057 GCA_009936485.2 Gymnarchus niloticus | reverse complement strand
GACGTTCCACAGCTGGGCTGCTCCTGGTGTTTGGGACCGAGGGTCGATGGTAAAAATGTCCCCTTACCTACCATCCTGTGACGTTCCACAGCTGGGCTGCTCCTGGTGTTTGGGACCGAGGGTCGATGGTAAAAATGTCCCCTTACCTACCATCCTATGACATTCCACAGCTGGGCTCCTGCTCCTGATATTACTACAAACTGATATTATTTACAAATTGCAATTGCCCAATGCCTAACCAAAAATATATATAAAAAAAGTACTACTACTTTCACTATTTTATTGCTTTCTCTTCCAATCACTGCTCACCTTTCCTGTCATTCCCCCAGGGTGCCAATTCAAGGGGCTTGTATACCCCTTTTAGCATTTGTAAGAAAAAGACATTTTAGATATAATGCATACATGCCCATGAGATATATTTTAAGTTATTTCTTAATTTTTAGCCCCTTGTTTGCTCCCAGCTGCTGGTTACCAGTCTGTCCGACAAGGTAAAATAGCAGTTGTTATCCAACCGCAAAAATGTTTGACCGTGGTGGTCAGTGCTGAGCACTGCAGTCTCCTGGTTTCACAGTACTTTTCTGGGCCTTGTCTGTTCAAGCTACCCAAAAAATCAGCGAGGACTTTCCAGCTCATAAAACATACAATACCAGCTAAAATTCAGCACTTTTTCAAGGGAAAACCTGTCTACCCCATGTCAATTCTGAGCAAATAACATTTGAAGATTTTATACATCTGAAGCTTGTTCTTATCTGAGTTTTTCTATCCATTTTTGTGGTTCTTAGAAGGCATTTCATAAGGCGCTGTCACTAACTTTACATAGTTGGATGTAACTTAGTTCTTTGGGGGCGACTTAGTTGTAGTTCTAGGAGAGAACTATGAAAACTCAAAAATTCTAGTGATTTTTACTATGATCTCACCCAACAGGACAATTTTCCATCCATCCATCCATCCATCCATCCATCCATCCATCCATCCATCCATCCATCCATCCATTTTCCAAACCGCTTAATCCAGTTCAGGGTCATGGGGAGGACAATTTTCAAATTTTAATGTAACTGCTTAGCGGCTAACGCTAGCACATGCAGGCTCGTTTGTGGAATACATGAGTTTACTGCAAAAAACTGTTAGGAAAACTTTTAGGTTTATTGTAAGCACTGATAAAAAAATGAGGCAAACTTCAGAAATGTTATTAGTGAAGCTACTGGGTTTGTCTTTCATCTTGCTGAAACTGAGCTTCAAGTTGTCGAAGTACAAACGTAGCTGAGATGCTTCTCTCACAGTTGAGTACCATTATAATAGCAGCGAGAGGCTCGAGAACAGCTATGAGCAACTGTCATATTACCTTTATCCCCCCTACTTATCTGCACTGTAATCAGCCTGAACGCTTGGAGCTGCGGCCACTTAACGGTCCGTCAATCAGCACTCCAGCAGGAGCTGGAGGGCACACCCCCAAACCCATCTCCCCGTTTTTCTTTGAGTGGAGGTCAGCAAGATCTGACTCATGCTGTGATGTTTCAGGCCGATGGCAAAATTTCGACATAATAACCGTCTCAAAAAAGCTGTGCGCTCGTATAAAGATAAAGTCGAAAAAAATCAATTCTTCTTTTGCATCACATATTTCATGGCTTTTCTGAATCATTGATTTATGTAGTTTTAGATCAGTAATACGACTGGTACTTAGAAAGATTTGGTATAACAACGCACTCCGAAAAAAACTGAACAAAAATATAAATATGAAAGCACACCAAAGGTGTGCTACTTTGATCATGAAAAGCACTTAATTTTCCCAGGAAGAATATTACTAAAAAGCTAACTTCACCGTCATGCAATTAGATCAACGCCATATTTTTATGTCAGGACATTTCCAGGGATATTGAAAGCGTGTCAGTATGACACATAGGCGATGTGTCATCGTGACTGGTTGATAGCACCTTGCATTAAACCATCTCCTGCTTCTCTAGGCACTAAATTGTTCTGAGACTGAACAGGATGCAGCACATTCAGTAGTGCTGTCTACAGACTGAGCTCTTTTGATTCAGTGGTAATAAAATGAATCCTCTGAAATCAATGGTCTGTTTTTGTGAGAAAGTATTAGCCTTAATTCATACAGGTGATTAGTGCTGGAAGGATTTCCTGTTAATGCTATACTCATCATACCCACACACACAAACACGCATGTACACATACGACAACAT
The DNA here is from genome assembly GCA_009936485.2 of Gymnarchus niloticus. Classification (NCBI taxonomy): domain Eukaryota; kingdom Metazoa; phylum Chordata; class Actinopteri; order Osteoglossiformes; family Gymnarchidae; genus Gymnarchus; species Gymnarchus niloticus. The sequence goes on along the minus strand of JAACJT020023523.1, from coordinate 19,862 downwards.
GTGTGTCATCATTTTTGAATCAATACAGCCAAAGCTTTATTTTTTTATTGTTTTTGATTTTGTGTGCATGTCTGCAATTTAAAGTGGAACATTCAATATAAATGTCTAAGTTGCATATATTTGGGACTGCACTGTGCATCCATGAAAATTTAAAGGCTTTGCAAAATAAACAAAGCAATTCATTTAAAAGCTGCAGTGAATGCTGATGACTAATTGATACTTTTATGTGTGCATTTATGTGTGCATTCTGGACCCATTTGGGTCAGAATGCAAAATGCTGGGGAGGGATTTATGAGCGTAAAACAAATCATGAGCCGTTGAGTCCCAGGGGCTCGTTTATAAAACATGCACAGGCATGGATTTCATCATAAATTGGGTGCATGCTAATATCCACTCAGACATTAAAAGTGAATCAAATATGCCCATACATCTTTGCAAGCTCCCGGCTGATGCATCGGAATGGTTTCTCGTGACTTTGAGGCTGTACTTCAAGAGTTATACTGAAGAACATGATAGGTGCACTAACAGGACAGAGTGCATCGGTTGGCGAAATGTAAAATGCTATCATAAAATTGTCAGATTTTAAAATTAAAATGTTATTTGATCACAAATAAACATAAATTTAAAAAAAAAAATCAGATGCTATCTACTGAAATATAGGCTAACTCAGCTTGCTGCCTAGGCTAAAGAGATTCTTCTCATTGTGTTGATATATTATATAAGCCATATTCTTATTATAAGATCACGGTCTATATAAGATAAGATACGTTGGTGCTAGAAAACGATTGACTGACATAAAATTAATAAAATTAAATTATATTAATTTAATTTAAATCACAACTTGCACATATACCTGAGTGGTCTGCATTAGTATGAGTTTTGCAATCCAGTGTCGTCCCATCCAGGGTGTTCCTTATCATGTGACACGAGCTTCCTCAGGCTCACTATAAATCTGCCCATCTTATTTTGTGATTAGTGATAAAAAATATATAAATTTTCTATGAGCAAGCAAATGCAGCTTCACCGTACGTGTAAGTGAAGCCTCCTTCAAGGATTCTTAAAGATTCTAGAATTTTCTTGAAGCATTTTTTTTCCATAGAAACCTCTACAGAACGGATCACTATTTCTTATTATATATATTCAAAGACAATAATTTATTATTGAATTAAAAGCTTAACAAGTAGATTCATAACACTGACTTACTATGGGTATGTCTATAACAACGACTCTTTTCGGGTATTCCAACACATAGCTTCAGTTCAGCTGATGTGGTGGCAGGGAACAGGGATTGAGGACAGCACACACCATTGTCAGTAAGCCCTCTGGGTGTCTTTATTATGCACTTAAATTACAAGGCACAGGAAAGTTCTTAGGTCAGACTGTGGGAGATGATGCTTCGGTCTGAGTTCCATACAGGGCAGAGTGACATCAGGAGGGTGCAGGCTGAGGTCTTCTGGGCCAGGTCCTCACACTGGCAAGCCGAGGCCTGAGCAAAACCTTCTGCTTGTTCACTGAATCAATGTCACCATGGTCTGGGAAAAATATACTCCTCAGCATGAGTTTGTCCCTGCTGTTGTTTCTGCCGCTTAAATGTGGCCTCTCTGTCTCCTGGGGTGCAGCTGGTGGAGTTGGACCAGCCTCTAGTTGAGGCTCGTCGAAGATTCTCATATATTTAATTGGTCTTTCTGACCGAGTAGGAGCGATCGCTGTCTGATGCTGCGGTGCTGCAATTCTCCCCTGTGAGACTGATAGCCTATTGCGATGCATACGGAGAAATCCTGTGACTTGTTTATGAAAATCCTTCACTGTTATGATTTGCTGATTGTTCCACTTTCTGTTGTTTTCTCTTTGATCGCCTCGAGCTCCCACCTCCCTGTCTGCATACTTTTAGGCCCCAAAAAATGGGACTTAACAACCACCCAAAAGCTTTTTTGGACAAGTTTGAGAAGATGACAGCTGTATGTCAGTGGTTGCATACCAAGTGATCTCCTATCTGCTCCGTCTGCTGCTTCTGTAACTTGGAAGCCCTTGCATCAGTCTGCAGTACACAGTCATATCCAGAGCTGAGCTGTGACCAGTTTCAGCAATCTGGGGAGAGTGGGACTGTGACAGATGGACATCTGACAAGGCCACAAACAACTATACAGAAGTCCAGAAATCCTAGGTAGTCATCACAGAAAGACATATGGAACAAGTGGTGCTTGACCACTTTATCTGGACATGGTGCTACCAGCTCAATGCTGTCGTTATTCAAGTAGCAGAAAATCGCCAGGCTGCATGGACTTACTTGGAGATACTTCCTTAAAAGGAAACCCATATTTCTTCTATGTCGCTCTAACCTCCCATAAAGCCTCTTCCCTGTCTGTTCTGAATGTCCCAAGTCCCCGCAGTCATAAAAATCTTGCCATTTCCCATGTTGTTACTTCTTTTGTTGGACCAGGATTTCTAGCAGTGTGATAAACTGGGCTGCTCCTTGAGGGTCTACATGTTTCCTGATAGATATAGACACTGCTGTCCAGAGCCCCACACCTGATGTTATCTCTGCATATCTGTTACCAAATTGCGAGATTTGCGAACTTAGATGTTCATGAGCAGTTATTTATTACTAGTGTAAGGAAATGGCCTCCTCATTCCTCTTATTCTGTGTAATTTGAAAATGCTTACCCAGACACATGGAGAATGTGTTCAGAGTGTGGTCCTACTTGTAGGGGTTGGTGGCCCTGGATGCATGGGAGGGTACTGCTGCAGGAACCTCTGATAATTTTGCTTTGCCTTGAGGAAGTTGAGCAGGCAAATGGAGAGACACAGTTGGAAGACTAACTTGAGCTTCTCCACAGTGGAGACTCCTTAGGAGAGTCACGGGACCATAGCCTTTCTTATGCTTCTGATCAAGTATTTAAAGTAATAAAATGGCTACCGTTATCTGACCATGTGGGTACAGATTACTGTTTGATTGGTAGAAAGCGACTGGCAAAACCACTGTGAAAAGCTTGATTCTGTTGGCTGGTCATTTGTATAGACATTTTAGAAGTGTGCCCATCTATAATGCCAGTTAATTAATCAATTAGCCATACAAATGCCACTGAATTCCATTGATTTATTATTTTTAACAACATGAAACAGATCTCGTCAAGCTGTCAGATATGAAAAGCAGCATTGGATATTCTGAAGGACGTCAATGTCTCAGATATCTATTCTGCAGTGAGCAGGAGAGTCCGAGAAAAGAGCGGGGATTATGAATATGTAATCCTCCTCTGTGGTTTGCCATCCGACGCGGGACACGATGACCTGTGCCGTGCCATCTCAGTCGACCCACTCTGAAGTATAATTCTCTCTAAAGCCACTGCGTTCTGCGTCTAATGCCCAGAGGAATAACCTCTGAGTGGTCAGCTTGCCTTCCTCCCTCAAATTCTCTGGGACTTGTCAGATAATGAAGGCCATGGTGGTCAAAAATCACACAGACGCAGAGATATTGGCCCTCACTATTGAGCGCCTTCAGAGTCAGAGAAGCGATGGAGGTGTGCAGAGGCTGATTTGAATACAAGCGCTGGCTAACAATTTGCAGTAAGAGGATTCTTTCTGCTTTGTCTGCTCTCTTTGGCCAGATCCAATTAACCTGCATTAGAGGCAGTGGGACACATCTAGCAGTCGCCTTTCCATATACCCACAAGATCAGTCTCAACTATTAGTATGAATATGGTGGACTGCAGCCCACGTTTCTAATTAAAACCACTGGGAATGATTTTTTGAGTTTGAAAAAGTCAATGAAAGTGAGTGGAACTGATTTTTTTTTTTAGAAACAATGTAACGAAAGAATAGTTTTCCCGCCGATTCTTTATTCTGTGGGTAGCGAAAGAGACAATAGGGAGAAAAGTCATTCTTTTGCAAATCCATTCAAGCCCCTTGGATTTTGTGATCTCTTCAGCATGAGAACTGACTGATCAGCAACAGCTGAACAGTAAACAATCAGCAAACTTGACTCTAACTTCTCACCTTCCTTTCGAGCTCACTTGGTTTGAACCAAGTGTAAGGCTTTCTAGAATCAATGGTCTGGAGTACACAGAAGGAATTGCTTTAGATTGTAACTATATGTGGATTTATCATGTCATTAGTTCGGTTCAATTCATTTCAATTAATTTTTATAATGCCTTTTACAAGACAGTTACCCCAAGACACTTAACAGGAGTGTATGGTAATCACAATGTACTGTGATGAAAAAGGTAAAGGCTAGAGGCTGTACGTAATGGAATACATCCATGCACCTCTGCATTACAACAGTTGTATCACCCATGCATGCACTTATGGTGTGCAAGCAAACACACTGATGGGGATTTTAAGTGCCTGTTACTGTTGGAACATTTCTCTGAATATACTGCCAATCAAACACTCATTATGAAGGTTAGCTATTAAATAAAGAAATACTAGAAATTATTCAAAATGTTGAATTTAAATGGAACCTGCAATAATGATTCTGACAGATTGAAGAAAGTTAACTAATAACCAGCAAAATATTTTGAGGAACATGACAGTAACGTTAGCTTACTATCCTAGCCACATGTCAATCCTATAGAACATCTCTGGGATTATCTTGACCGACAGGTTTGGCTCTTGATCCTCAGTGAGAAGCTTTGGTGTCAGCATGGTACAGCATCCCCGTGGACAAGTTCAGAGGCCTTGCTGAATTGAATCCTCACATCATAGCCGTATTGGTGGCATGAGGATGTCAGAACTACTAAGGGGGCTTTCTAATTTTGTAAGCTGAAGTCACTGTCATGCTTCTCAAACCATTTGTGCACATTCCAAGTGACATAGTAAAGGGAATTATCCTGCTGGAGCCAGTAATCATGAAGGGGTGGACCTGGTTCACCAGGATGGACAAGTCATCTGGAGTATTTAGTACAGCTGCTTCTGATCAGCATGTGGCTGTCCCTTTATATCCCCTTCTTCATTTGTACCTTCACAGGTGTGTCATCTGGCTGCTGGGAAGATTGAATTGCTCTAACAGAAGCTGGTCACAATGTTTTGACTGAACAGTGTGCATATATCTATGTGTGTTTATAAGGTGTAAATATGTATATCTGTGAGTGTGTAGACCTCCCATTACCATGGTTCCCTGGTCTCTCACCTACAGAGAGTTATGCTTTGTCTACTGTATATAAATATATAAATATAGGATGCAAGGAGGAAACAGTTATTTCACCCTTCTGCTGCCCCTTTTTCACCAACATGTTTCCGGTGCCATGCTGGTTCCCAGACGAATTCGCACGCTTTTCCACCGCAAAGCAATTGGTTCCCGTGCTGAAAAATAGGTTCAGGAAATGACACCAAGCAACACTTCCTGGAACGTGGAAACTGTAACGTGAAGTGTTGAGGGGTGGGACAAATAGCACAAACACTTGTACTTTAGAAAACAATCCGACAGTTGCAATCTTTTAAACATTAAAGTTTGATCTGAATTTCTGACATCTCTTCGAACTGGGTAAAGACGCTGACTTGTCTTTGAAATAGGATAGCTCCATATCACTTTTTCATCTCTGGAAAAAAAATAAATAAAAATAAATAAAACAAGCTTTAATATCAGCCAATCCTGCTGAATGTTTTCTTTGTTTCTGACTGAACAACTTTTAAGTTATTTGTATGCCATATATGTAATCTAGCCTTCCCAAAAATATGCTCAAACTGTGAAACAAGTACTCCAACCCCTTAAAGGAATTATTTTAAAATAAATAAATGCCGGTTCGGAAACATTAAGAAGTTTGTATGGGTATCATTTTGGGTTATAACTTTTTTTTCCGATAACTGATCCAGTGTTTTTGGGCAGAATATCAAACCGGCACATCCCTATGTGAAAATGTACTACCAGTTATGCTACATATGGGAGTAATGCTTGGAAATAAGACAGTTCACATTACTTCTTTAGTGTTGCTGCTGGAGCAGGTCAGTGACGTAGTTGCAACGTTGGTGTCACAGGCTGGGGAGTACCCCAACTCACCCTAAACCCCCAATTACCAGTTGGAGAACAACCATGAACCCACAATGATGCTCCGGAAACAGGATTTCCACTAACAATTTATTCCGCAACAATAAAAGTCCAAAGGGGCACATAAAATTAAATCAATTTTAAAACATTGTCCCAGGTAAAATCTGCCTAGGCAAAACAAAGTCTCAATCGTGTCAAATGCAATCCAGGGTTCCTTGGACCAGCCTTGGGAGATACTCCACTGTCCCGTCCTCCTGAGGCAGGCTCCACTTCGAGATCAGGTCCCCGATACTAACATGACAGAATGGTCCACAGCCAGAGACGTCCAATGTTGATGCCCGATGCAGTTGTGGAGGGCTTGATGCAGTTGTATTGACGCCTGATGCAGCAATCAGCCCCATTTCCTCCAATCAGCGCTGCTCTTCCAAATGCACTGAACAAGTGCTGCTCCACTTCTGTGACAACACCAGTCTTTTGCGTAGAACACAGTCTCCCCTTCCACAATGGGTCCACCAACTTTGGTTCCGTTCCACTGTCTGTTCTGCCCTCTCACATTCTGTGTCAGTGGTCCTCTCTCACTCCCTTCCGGTTACCTTCAAAAAGCGAAAACTCCTCCCCCTTTGCCAAATCTACACCCGACAACTATTACAACAACATTACCCCGGTTCTCACGAAGACACTCCCTCCATTACGCTCCCCCTTCTCCCTGCTAAATTTAATCGCCTTGACCTGGCTGTATTCACACTGTGACATCATCATGTGCAATTTGGCCCTGAAGGCGGTGGAAACGCGGGTCGGTTTGCAGTAGGTTAGGTTCCCGCTCTTGTCAGGCACCGGCACCTGCAGTGGTACAATTTTGGTAGAAAAGAGGCATGTGTCACAGTGGATTCAGGCTGTTTTCATGCCCTGACATTCCCCTGGCATCAAAGTAATTGTTCGGCCATGGCATAAATATTCCATTAAAAATACATACATTGCATTGACCCTTATTCATTTGTTAGATGCCATCAGAAAGACATGACCTACTCATGAAGTTACTGATTTATTTAGTAATTGGTTTGTTTTTGTTTGTATTTCAATTCAGAAGCTAGCATTTGCGCAATTGGCCCAAAATGCTACAGTTATTTCTGTATAAAACCGAATAAAGCCATCCACTGAAAAATGAAAAAAAGAAAACATTGCAGGTGTCCTTGACGGACAATATCTGAACATATTTAAACTGCAGCGGAAGGCCTTGCAAATCATTTCTCAATACACAGGGGAAAAAAATTAAAAATCAATATGGAGTTGAGTAAATGTATTGAGTCCACTGTTATAGGGACATACCTGAAGCCCACAGGACAACCTAAATTAAATCATTTACTTGAATGGCCTTCTATCACAAGGGAGTTCTGACCTTGGTAGAACTGGGAAATGCATTCAAATTGCAAACAGTGGAGATATGTGCATGGCAGCCGTGGTCCTGAGTCATTAGGTAAGGAAAATTGATGTTGCGCCATTGAGCACTCGTTTCGCACCTGCATCACCAGAGTGTGTGGAGAACATGGCTGGTCACCGGCTTTATTTTGGGCTTCCATCATCCTTGGAATCAATGGTTTAGCTTTGTGTACATCAGCATAACACTGCATTAAAGAGACTTTCACACTGGCCTTATTCAAAAATAATAAAATGATGAACACAGCAAAGAAATAAAGGGGTAAAAATGAAAGCTTTGGGAAAGCCCAAGATGTTTACAGATAATGGTGTACTCACTGATCAAAAGTCTGCAGCCTGGTTTAAAAGCAACCAGGATAAGAAATTGAGGGGTCAATTTGATTCAATTCTCGGACTCATGAAAAGGCAACTTTCCTTATTTTTTTCTGTCTTTCCCTTTGATTCTTGCATTCTATTCCATTTATCAGTTGTCTTCAACAGCCGTTTTTGATAAAGGTGATAGATCCGAGGCCATGGTACTCTCTCGGATAAGAGTGGATTGATACTTATAGGTGGGAGTCGGGAGAGCCTGCCCTTAGTCAAGGAGTGTAAGTACCTTGGGATTGACAGGTGGGTTGTAACGTTCGGTGATCGCAGTTCTGTGGGTACTGAAAGGCCCATGGTGGTAAAGTGAGAGTTAAGTTGTAAGATGAGACCTGCACTTTACCAATCTATATCCCTATCTTTACCGATGGTTATGAGCTATGGGTAATGGCAGAAAGCACAAGATTGTGAAGAGAAGCTGAAATGTGTTTTTTTCTGCAGACTTCTGGATTCACTCTACATGAAAAAGTGGAGAGTTTCTGGATTTGGGGGGGGGTCTTCAAATGGAAGGTCTGCTTCTTCTGATCAAGAGGAATCGCTGAAGGTGGTTCTGGTGTCTTACGAGGGTTCCACGTGGACTCCTCCCATGGGGGGTGGTCCAGGCATGTCCTACTGGGTGGTGGCTCTGGGGGACAATTCTGTACATACCAGAGGGATTATATCTATCAAATTATATAGACGGACCGGCAACGCTAACAAGTTAGTATGCAGTGATTTTCAGCCTGGAGCTTTTAGGGCTTTTGAATAATTTACGGAAATTTCTCGCTTCTATTCTGACCGTGAGTGGTATATGGGTAGAGAGATACCTCATTTGCTAATGGCTGCTTAGTATTTTATCAGGCTAGTCTTGGGCCAGTTGATTTTGCATATCGGAGTGTAGCAGCCTCCTTATTTGCATAACTCATTTTCAAGCATGTGTTTTTCCCAGGTAGCTTTTGAAAGAGTAATGAGACGCGTGAGTAGCCACGATCTGACAAATATTAAAGTGGTGTATGAAGCACCAGCATCCAGAGACAGGCCACAATGAACAATGACAAGTGTTTGCTCAGATTCTTGCTTAGCTTTCAGGCTGCATAACTGTAACACATGGAAGGACATCCTTCTTAATTGTTTATAAAAAAAATCCCGTTAGCGCTGGACCTTGGCTCAACAGGCCCTATCATCACCTCCCAGCTCCTGGGATCTGGAATTCCGCCCCACCCCCACTATTGCTTCGCTTGCAGATTCTCTTGATTTGCATATTGGGTTCCGACAGATGCTCCTGTTTCCCAGCACACTCCGCACTCTGAACTCCATGCTGTTCAGATGCATTGCTTTTACCTGACTATAAATTTTCCTTGCGTGTGTGTGTATAGCTGTCCCACTGTGTGGTAGCATCCAGTCCAAGGTGTATCTAGTCATACCACCTATCCTCAGGATCACGCTGACCTTCAGTGCAATAGCAGCTTCTGATGATGAATGCATGCAAAAACTGATGACCGTTTTTAATCTAAACAGTTCTATTCAGTATAGGAAAAAAGGTCTTTTTTCGGTTCATATATTTAGCTAAATTACTAAGGTTTTGTTCACAGTTTAACAGATCCTTTCAGCAATACAACATTTCTTACTTTCTAGTAATAACAGGCTGGCAATAAGTTCTGAGGGAAATTACCCTTCATAATGCATCCGAAATTTAAAATAAATAATGCATGGTTGTTCACAAGAAATCTAACTTCCAAAAATACTGATGCCTCCTTTTGCTAATAAGTTGCTTAGACAACTGAATCCCAAATACTGTAGCGCTGGGGCTGAAATGGAGGGAATCGGAGTGCCACGGATTCCCTGGCACAGTGCTAAGTGTAAATAGCGTTAAATATGTGTGTTGTAGCGTTGTGTATTGTTGTGTCGTATTGCCCTATATTGTGAAGTGGTGTAGTGTATCATGTGTTTGTGTATGCATCCTGTATTAATGTTACCATGTGTATGTGTTTGGGGGCTAGCAGGGCTAACCCCCGGGTTGTGCAGTGTTCGGTGTGGGAGTACGAACTAGTAAACGCTTGTGTGTTGAGTGCTTTGTGACGCCTGGCTATTTTACCATGGATTGTAGCAGCACTGCTACAATAGTTTTTGTTGTGTTATGTCGGGTCAGACAAAGTGGAACCCAGAAATAAATAAAAAAATGAAACAATACCTTTATTAACAAATGAGCACTTGTGGCATGTCACTGCCTGCCAAGGATACCAGGGCTTCTAGCAGGGGCGGAGTATGTGGGGCCTCAGTATTGGGGCGTGGGTCGCTAAGAATCAGGGGCTCCCCAGCAGAGAGAGCAGAATGCAAAACAGGAAGTCAGAGATTAGGGCCAACTGAACAGAAGGTAAGTGGGCCACAAGAACTTGAAGCAAAACTGAAGGACAGGGGAGATCGGAATAGTCAGGCTAAAGTAAACACCAAATGTGCTGGAAGATGACAGAAAGTCATAAATCTCAGAGTTGCATTCCCTCCTGGAATTCCTGTTCCTGAGCGTAGGTTATGCCTGCCTTCCAGATAGTGGCCATATTCAAATTATTCTTAGAGTGTGACATGAATGTAATTGAAATATGTATTTTACAGCATTCCTGTTATTCAGAAATATTCATTCAAATAGACAATAAGTGTCTTTCTTAGTCCTTTTAAACTAACTTTATTTAAAACAGACATTAAAAATTTTACATTCACGTGTAAAAGAAAATTTAGCATGACTTTAATTTTCAACTAGTAGACCTGTTCAGTCCTTAATTATTAATTACCTTTATAAATATAGTTTTAATTACCATTACGGTTAGGTGATAATAATGACATTAATCCTGAAATTTAATACATTACTGTGCAACTCCTCAGGCTGGGGGCATTATGCAAAATGGTCAAAAAAAATGAAAAGTCATGCGTGAGTTTCTGTAATCTGTAATAAGAACTGATCCCTGAAAGAACATGGCATATGGTATGGTACATTCCTGATGGAATTTTAGTCTTTGTTTATGTTTAATGACATAAAGGTTATTATGGTTAATGGGTTTTCTGACTATAACACTCCACAATGCATGGCATGCGATGCAAAATTTTGCAGGTGTAAAGGATATCTATCAAGACGTACATTGTTCTATTACTTAGCATGTAGGGGGATGCAGAAAGGTGCGTGGACCCTATTCCAGGCAGCATAGGGCACAAGCAGAAGAACACCCTGGACAGGAATGCCTGTCTGTTGCAGGGATCACATGCAGGCATCATACCCTAATGGGAATTCTGAGATGCCATCTCACCTGACAATATTGTCCATTACAAATAATATTATCAGAATAATTGGAGCAAAAAATTACATGAATTTCAGAATGTATTTCTACCCACCTTATGCTTCAATGACAGCGTGCAGTCGAGCTGGCATAGACTGCACAAATTTATGCAAACCCTGATGAACCAGGTTATCCCACCACGATCTGAAAATGTTTTTGTGATGTTACTGAATGCTCGGCTTTCTCATTCTTCAGGTGCCCCCATAAATGTTCAACGGTGCTGAGGTCATGTGATTGTGGAGGAAAGTCCATAACAGTCAGTATTCCTTGCTATTCTTTAATCTTCAAGTAGTTCCATTGTGTATTGTATTTAACAGGCAAATGGCGGTCAGTTCATTCATCTGCAAGCCGGTTCTTCATGTTGATCCTCGTAAGACAACGTTTGTAGACCACATCAACAAAATCACACTTGGATACGTGAGACTAATCTCACATCCAACTAGGATGGTGCCCAAACACCAAGAATCCCAAGAGCCTGTACAGCACCTAAAGTAGCCCTAATCATGGTATGCTATGTTTTAAAGTGTGCATAAGGAGAATGTCTTTAGTTGCGACTTAAAGACCGAGACCGACTTGGCATCCTGTAGATAGGCTGGAAGATTGTTCTATAACCTAGGGACCCTGGAAGTAAAGGCTTTAGTACCAACAGCAATTTTATTTAATTGTGAGATAAGAAGGAGACCTGAATTCTGCAAACAGATTACACCATAGACATTAATCAGTTCGATTAAGTTTGTGGGTGCATGACCTTTAACTGCTTTTACATAAGAATATGTAAGACTACAGTGTAAATATATGGGTACTAGACGTATGGCTTACTGGTGTCATGCCAAAGCCAGCCACGCCCAAATCCTGCACTGCCAGCACCCAGCCAGCCACACCCCCCATCCTAGCAGTCCTCTTCACCAGAGTATTGACCGCAGCTGTTGTCAGTCTAGCTTATCCTTAATATCACTTCCAGTTCCCTTGCCTCACTGTGTAGTATTCTGTTTTCACCCATTACTGAGCATCTTGTTATCTCTGTAAAAGGCTGCCTGTGCATGGTCTCTGCTAGTACTGTTTTTGCCTTTTGTTTTGGATTTGTTTACCATCCTGATTGCCTTGTTCTGGATTTTGAACATTTGGCCGTGACCGTGACTGTTTTGAATGTCTGGTCTGTTCTGGCTTTGACCCTGCCTGTTTTGACAACAATTAAAGAACCCTGCTCTGCACTTTGATCCAGTCCTGCATTCATTACAACTGGAGTTTTTAATGAAACTGTGTAAATGTTTTTATCCAATGAACTCACTGCATATTTAGACTGTATCAGAATACAATTAATGAGGACCATCACACCACCTTCATTTGTGTCAGCCTGGTATGCATTTTCTTTATGAATTGGCACTGAATGTGATGGCAGTTAATGAGCATTCAGAGCATTTTCTTAGATTTGTGTGGGTGAAGGTCAATGGGAGATGTTTCTGTAGAACCCAGAGTCTATATCAAATATATTCTTATACTAAGTGCAATAAAATATCATGAATGACATACTACAGTATTCCTAGCATGCTAGCTCAGTGGTTAGCATTGTTATTACATACCATTATGGTTGGGGGTTAAAATCCCACCTCTATTCTTTTGTGGACTTTGCATGTTCTCCATCTATCATGTGGACTTCCTCTGGGTACTCCCAGTCAAAAAACATGCAGTTAGACTATAAAGTGTAGAACTGAGTGTGCAAGGATGAACCCTCGGATAGACTGACATCCTGTTTAGGGAGTATCTCAGTCTTGTGTCCTGCTGCCTAGAACAGGCTCCAAGGTCTTCTGTGATGCTGATCCCAAACCAGTCATGCACACGCCTAGCAACATGGCCAAGGGATTTATCTTACTCGAACCAACCTGCGACATTGGGGTAGACATTCATCACGAAGGGGTGGACCTGGTTTGCCAGGATGGACAAGTAGCCTGGAGCTTTCATCACAACTGCTTCAGGTCAGCATGTGCCTGACTTTTTATATCCCCTTTCTCATTTGTACCTTTATTGGTGAGCCGTCTAGCTGCTGGGAAGAGCCAACTCTTCTACTAGGAGGGTGATTATAATGTTTTGGCTCATTGGTGTATGTACGTATATATGCACTTTATTGTTCTAAAGTTTCTTCATGTCCTAAACCATAAAATTATTTTGGGAAGTCTTTTCAGTAAAGTTGTAATGTGAGCTAGTGTGTAGAGCGACGACCAACGGTGATTTGGGAACACAGGCTTATCTGGCCCCAATTAGTATTGTGTGCTGTAGGTACTGATAAGCAGCTGGACTCCATGGAGTTCAGCATCAGTGTTGGATTGGAGTTTATCTGGGCAGAGCAGAGGGAGTTTACTGCAGGTCTAATGCATCTTTTCATCATCTGTCTGCCAGCCATAAGAAAATCAGCCCGCACAGAGGTTTCTGTGAGAGCTATGTGCCCCGCCAAGTTTGATGTTAGTTGTGGCTACTTTTTTGATCTAAGAGTGTTGTGACATAAATGCTATGTTTGTTGCAGTGAATGTGTAAGGATGCTCTTCTTCAGACAACTGGAACCATGGTGCCACATAATACAAACCTCAAAGCACATATTTGAACCAGGGATTTTTGAACTTTATTAAACCAGAGACCACCAAATGACAATAAACTAGAGCTAAGGATCCTCTACCACTAGTGCATAATATTGTGAAGAACTTAAAAATAAAGTCTGGTTGAGGGCTTGAATATTTTTCTTCTGGAGGGAAAAATCCCCCATGAGAAATTTTTGCTCTGAGATTTTACAAAACTTTTGACACGGACCCCCAGTGTTGCATCCTGTATCTTGTTTTAAAGGAGAGACGTTGTCAACGTGGAGCAAAATGTTTGCTGGATCCAAAACAAACTGCTGATTCCCTGTGGCTCAACTTTCGCAGTGTCTGCAATCAGCACTTTTCTCACTGTTTTTCAAAACAATATCCTTTCTGCAAACCTGGCTGAATACACAGGCAGCTTTTTTTTTTTTTACAGAGGCAGATCTCAATTGTGCTTATTTCCATCAGATAAATTACTGAGAATATCAACTGACTTGAATCTTCCTTTATGTCCACTTTGTCTGATTCTGGCCAACTCTCAACAGAAATGCCACGAAGACCTTTGCTTGAAACTCTTTTCCCTTTGTATGATTCTGAGGTCTTAAAGCAAGGTTGAAACTGTTCTTCTGACCAAGATTAACATATGCAGGCTTAACTGCCACCTTACATTTAAAAATCGACTGAAATTGATAACTCAGTCTTTTTTTTTTACTTGGAATATCACACATAAATCGTCAAACACAAATAAAAAACAGTGGCACTGAGCCACTGTGAAACATGTTTATAAAAGTGCGTAATACAATTCTACCTTGAAACCTATTTTATAACCTATTTTTTAACTGATAAGGATATTTTCAGAACAAAGGATTACAGTTTTTACAGTTCACCCAGATCATCAAAGTTGAAGGTGAGTGTAATAAAGACCAAACAGGTAGGATTCAAAAATGCTAGTGATGTGAGAAGGGAGGTTTGAACAATCCATGGTGGGTGGGAGTATCCCGAACTACCAATCAATGCTGCCACTAAATAAGGCTTCAAAATCCACGGTAGGTGAGAGTATCATGAATGACCAATCAAAGCCAGCATTGATTAGCGATTGGCAAAGCTCCCACCCGCCACGGGTTTTGAAGCCTCACTTGACATGTCACAAATACAGAAATGGTAGGTTTATTGAAATGGGGCTGGGAAAAACTTGTGATCTGTAAACAAGCAAAAGTTTGATGAAATAGCCCAATGCACAAAGATATCAAAATCCATAACTTGACCAAAGTCAAAGAACTATCCAAAATCCAAAAACCCAGAAGAGCAGTACAATTACCAAACCAAATTGAGAAGATATAGAACAGGAGTCGAGAAGCCCACAGGAATAGTAATGAGTTTAATATGGGAATCAAAACCACACTTGGAGAATAACCACTCAGTAATATGACAGCACTCCATACATCACAATGAGATGACTGCACTGTGAGCCTTGGACCCAGAGGAGACAGAGCTGGAGTAAGCTTGGTGTGGCTAAGTGGCTGTGGGCGTGACAGTCAGTTTATTTTAAAGATACATGGTATTTTATTTTTCTCTCCTTTCATCTGTGAGCAATTGTAATACTTCTTTAATTCCCACCTCACCTGAATCTCTGCTGAGTTGACAGAACAAGATGGAGTGAAATTCAATCACAAAGGATGGATAGGAATGGTGCTTTTAAGGTTTAATTGAAAACAACAGAAACTGGATACACTACCATTAAACTTCAACCTCATAGAAACAAATAGACATACACACAAAGATTAACTTCACATGCAAGCTTCCTCTATAACACTTTCAATACTTAAGCCTATCAAGAATGTTATGAGCTGATCTGAAAAAGGTAAAAATACACTTTATGGACAAAAGTATTGGGACATGTGCCTGTGCAATATCTCATTCTAAAACCAAGGGTAAAAATAAGAAGTTGGTTTTCCTTTGCCTCCACTCTTTGGGAAAGGCTTTACACTAGATGTTTGAATATCATTGGTGGGATTTGCTGCCATTCAGCCATAACACCATCAGTGAAGTTGGGTATTGAATTTGGGTCATCGGGTCCCTTTCTGTTTGTGTGGCCTATGACTTATGAACTGAACTCTTATTGTTTATAGAAGTTTCCACATGACAATCACTTCACTTGCAGTTAAACAAGGCAGAAGTTTGATACTGACCTGTTGGGGAGGTGGCATCTTATGATGGTGCCAAGTCACTAATCTCTTCAGTATGATCCATTCTGTCACCAGTGTTTGTTGCTGGAGATTGCATGGCTGTGTGTTTAAGCCATAGTCATTGCTGAGACAGGTGTATAATTAATTACCCCAGTCCAAAAGTGTATGAACACCCCTATTAACTGGTGTCCCAATACTTTTGTCCATAAAGCCTAGCGTAGGTAGTCTATGTGATATACCCGATGAACATGTGGAATTAGTGGATAACTGCGAATGTAACTTATATGGAAGATTAGAGCATAGCCTCATTCATCACTGCTGTGTATCTGGTACGTGCAAGAGTATTTTCTCTATCCCATTACAGCTATGAGTTTGGTTGTACAGTAACTGCTGTATATGTGTTTTATTATCACTATATTGCTAGGTATAAGGAGTATGTAGATGATGTTAATTACAAACAGTATCTAATGTAACTGAGCCAAAAAAGAGCGGTGACATCATGTGGTGAAGTCACATGGGCTGCATGCACTGTATTCTACAGCAGGTATGGGCAGAAAACAATTAGGATCTGTCAATAGGGCTATACATCAATTTAAAGGAATTCCTTATTATTCTTCATTACTTTAAGAGCAAAACAAAAATCAAGCAGAATAGGGCAGAAGGTGAGGGAACCTGGATGGGATGGCATACACGTAAACATGCACAGAATGGGCAATTAAAAACACCAATGGAGTTACTCTGCCACCTGATAGTTTTTATTTCAGGGAAATTTCTGATACTGCTTCCAATCAATAATATTTTGGGGTCTGGAGCCAGGGAAGTCTCTTGGGATTGACTGATGTCTGGACTTTTTGTGCTTCATCGTTGAGGAGAAAAATTCACAGATGTACATGCTGAAACATGTGTACTTTGATTTGGCCAAGTTTTCCAAATAAAGTCTCTATGTGGAATTTAATGAGACCTTTTCAGCCACAAATCATGAAGTCACTCCTTCAAATATCCACACAACTCAGCAAGTTGTTGTAGTACCATGGGGGAATCTTCCATACTACATACCTTATCGGTTGACAAGTGTTCATGTTTGTTGTTTCTATAGTGATTGTAAGGACAGGTTACTAGTTCAATGCTTACATTCACACACAGGTTAATTTCACAGTGGAGCCAACTAACCTATAACACATGTCTTTGGACTGTGGGAGGAAACCCACACAGGAATGGAAAGAACATGCAGACTCCACGTAGAAAGGCCCCAGGTGAGACTTGAACCCCAGAACCTTCTTGCTATGAGGCAGACATACTAACCACTCAGTCACCATACCACCCCCACTCAGCGAGTAGTGTTGAATTAAAGTTTTACTTACACCTTGTTTACAACACTGAAAGGAAATATTTTAGGTCTTCCTTCAGCAGTGGAACCTTTAACACAGACTATTTGCTTCTGAATGCAAACACATCTTCAAATCATAAACTGCTTTCATTCTATGTTTTCCTTGTAAACCTAGGGCAGGTTTTTCCTGTGGTCTGCTAGAACAGAGTACTGGATATATTGGCTTAATCTGACCACTTTTAAGTCACCTGATGGTGCAGCGCAGAGGCAGGTTCCAGCCTATTAGAATGATGGAACTTTTTGTGACTGCATGTGGTTGTGAGAACAAAAATTTTGACCATTGATTTCACGACATGGTCAAGGTTTCCTCTAAAATGAATTACTCACAATGGATGTTGCAGTAGAATGTCAGGGGAGCTATTGTACCATTCGTGTACGTGAGCATAAGCATTACAGCGCTTTAATGACAACTGTAATGAATGAGAGCCTTCTATTCAGACTCGGAGTACTGAAACTGTAAACAGCAGTTTGTCACAGAATACACTGGTCAGATATTCAAATTCCTATAGATCACCATGAAAACATGCCTAGATTAAGACGTTTATTTTTGATAATTTGTGGTGACTGGTTGGATTCTTGTTTTTGTGGAAAATGAATATGAGAATAAAACATACCTGTTAAAAATCACCCCATTGTGATGCTTTTTTATGTTGAAATGTATTCCAGGCAGTTTGGTAAAATGCTTGGTTCCCAGTAGAGAAATTCCTTAGTAAGTTTTTGATAGCTTAATTCTGCTTTTGCATTTGACTTTTCAGTGAGCTGAACTTATGAGTGTGACTTTACTATTTTTTAATTTAGTTTCTGTGTGAAACAAAACAATAATTTAATAAAATTGCTAAAACCGATGACTTGTGTGGGTTTTTTTTTTTTGAGTTGCTAGTTGACTGTTTTTGCATTGCACTGTGGCTTTAATAAAAGCATTAATTATGGATTAGACTGGTGATCTGCCCACTTGGCATTGCAATGTATATAAGAAAAAAATAATTACAAAACAAAGTTTAAGCTTTCCAGTTTCACTTGACTTTTTTTTTTTTGTCTCCGAAGGCTTAGTTGAATCAAAAAAACAAATTTTAGCAGGTGGTAACAGCTTCCTTTTCAAAAAAAAAAAATCTATATTGCAAATATTTCAGGATGTATAACTTACAATAGAATTAGCAGATGTATTAGCAGATTCATTCAGAAACCAAACAAGAAAATGTTCATGGAACATTGATTCTTTTTTATAGACCAAATTCTTACCTTTGAACAATGCACGGTGCTGTATTAAGGCACGCTTCCACTGCATGGAACTGGCTCAACTCAGCTCGACTCGGCTCGCCTCTACTCACCATTTTTGTATTTCCTTTAGGCAAAACTGAGGAATGTCCCTGGTACCTGGTCCCATTTTTTGGTACCACCTCTGTGGTTCCAACCTAGCCAAGTGGGTACCAAGATGGTCACATGAAAATGCTGCAGGCTACTGATTGGTCAGAGAGAATCAACAGCACTGTGTCATCAACACACAATGGGGTATACTGGGCAGAGCATTTTAGCAAGTCATATTGAATTCGACTGACTGTCTGTTGTTTTTAACTTTAACTGTGGTCAACTACTATTACATATTAACATGGATATGTTGTGTATGTGTGTTTCAGATCTTTTGCTATTTGCAAAGTCGCCGCTGCGGGCCATCTGTTTGGGCATTTGACCAAGTAAACCATCGTTTTTCAGAGGTGTTTTGTTTTGCTGCACTCAGCCTCTTCTGAAATATAAGTTTTCTCCTTGCTGTGACAAATAGCCACATACCGAGAATCAAATACAGAATCCTTTACATATCATCCATTTCCTTTCCTGTTTGTCGCATTGAAGATGATGTTATGGGAATTGCATGTAGCGTCATGAGAACAAGCATTCTGCAATGGAAACGGAATGCCAAGCGAGTCGAGTTGAGCCGGTACCATGCGGTGGAAACGTACCATTACAGTCTAAGAAAAATGGCTCACAACAGAATCTCAGGGTCTGACAATGGTGTTTTGCATGTAAAAGGTTCACACTGGCACCGAGCTAGCCATGGCCAGCCCACCATTGTTTTGCCTCTCTGATCGCCGAACTCACCTGCAGCTCATCAATCCACTATTTAAATAACACCGCTATTGTTATTCCTCTTTGTGTGGTATTGTGTGCATTGACCCCCCTACTGACTGCTCTGATTACACCTTTCTTCTGACTTCTGTGTTTGATGCTAGTCTTCTTACTATCTGTCTTGTATATTGGATGTAGTGCTGTCTCTCGACCCTAGTCTTTGGCTTTCTTACCTTGGACTCTGTTCTGGATCACGACATACGGGTTGCAGTTTGACTTTGAGAACCATCCGCACTCTTTGTCGTCTCAATGACCCCTTGGCTCTGTTTACAGGTTCAGATTTCTGCCTGAGCCCTTGTAAGTAAAGACCGGAATTCCACACTTAGATCCCATCGTGTGTTGATTCATTACAAAAATCCGGCATGTATAGTCTTAGGTGCAGAAACCTCCACATATAGTATGGTCCGTAGCTAGAGTACCGTGATATGTAATTGTTGGGTTTCCCCGAACCCGGGTTCGTGGAAGGACTCACACAGAGGCGCAAGTAAAGATCAATGAAAACGTCAAACCTTTATT
>JAACJT020023522.1:0-22077 GCA_009936485.2 Gymnarchus niloticus | reverse complement strand
AGGATGGGCTTCCCCTTTGAGTCTGGTTCCTCCCAAGGTTTCTTCCTCCTGAGGGAGTTTTTCCTTGCCACTATCGCTTTTGGCTTACTCTCTGGGGATGGTGGGCCCGGGACTATGTAAAGCGCTTTGTGACAGTGTTTCTTGTTAAAAGCGCTATATAAATAAAATTGAATTAATTTGAATTGAAGCAGAGGAGCGAGGTTGGAATGTTAAACTTCATCCAGTTGAGCTGGGGTGCAGGGGCTTTGTAGCCAGCTCCACCTTATGGTTCCTGAGGGAAGTAGGAGTTAGAGGGCAGGCCCATAGGAAGGCAACTGAAGCACTTGCTGCAGAAATGAGTAGTCACTGGCTGTGGCTAGAAAGAAGAGAGGCCGTATGGGCTCCCAAGTGACCATCAAGAAACCAGTCAGGAGACACACACCCAGGTCTGATCAGCCTGCGGTGGGTCTGCCTCAGCCGAGGGTGTCTTGTGATATAAAGCCGAAACAGCCAGAGACGCCGAGGTACACAACTGAGGATGTGTCGTAACGGTCTTGACTTCAGCTAGCGATCATCTCCCAAACGACCCCACTCAAGCCAACTGCAGTGCAGAATTTCACTGTGACTTCTAGTTCTACTAAGTAATCTGTTGGCATGTATTTTTAACACTTTTTCCCCCTTTTTCCACTTTTTGAAAAGGTTACATATTGTGTAATGTGGCAAGACAAAAGCATCATCATGTCAGCCGACCACACAAATAAACTACAACAAGTCTCACCAAGGGAGTGCAGTCGCAAATTTATTCAAAAGTAAATAGTCCTATAGATGTTCACAATCTGCCTTCTGGGAAAATGGATGGATAGTTACTTCAATTTTTTTATATAGGAATAACAAAAAACTGAATAGCCAGAAATCTTCTTCACAATGAACATAGACAGACACAAAGCACGTTTCTGTCTGTTTATGGATAGGAAGATAGACGCTATACAATCATGGGTTTACCTCTTCCTCTATTGGAAGTGAGCCTCTGGGACATTGTCAGAGATGGAGGTGAGCAACACTGGGGCAACTCAGGGAAAAGTCCCAGGTGTCTCCCTTACAGTGAGGCAGCTCAGGGGACCATCCTGTCTCCCTCACAGTGGGGCAGCTCAGGGGACCGTCCCGTCTCCCTTCCTGTTTGCCCTGTATACATCGGAGTTTCAATGCAACACCAGCTCTTGCCATCTACATAAGTTCTCAGATGACTAATCCACTGCAGGACACATCAGCAGTGGAGATGAATCAGAGTACAGAGGACTCAGGGATGACTTTGTCTTGTGGTGCAGGGAGAACGACCTGCAACTCAACATCAACAAGACAAAGGAATTGGTGGTGGACTTCCGGCATGATAAGAAGCCCCTGAGACCAGTCACCATCCAGGAGTGGAGGTGGTACAGTGCTATAACTACCAGAGGGTTCACCTTAGCAGCAAACACAGTGGAGAACAGAGTGGCACCATACAAAAAAGGCCAGAGCAGACCTTGACTCTCAGTTCTGAGGAAGTACAGGTCCTTTCCTGTGTAGCGAGCTGCTGAGGATGTTTTATCAGTCCATAGCGGCCAGCATACTTTTCTAAACTGTGGCCTGCCAGAAAAGTGGCACCAGTTCATGTAATGCCAACCACCTGAACAAACTCATCAGGAAGGCCAGCACCATCACAGGACTGACTCTGGACCCACTAGAGACAGTTATGGAAAAGAGGATGGCGGCAAATTTGCACAATATTCTGAACAATTCCGCCCATCCCCTTCATGGAGAACTCTCTCAGAGCAGTTTTAGCTACTGGGTCATTCCACCACAGTGTGTTTAGAAGCACTACTGGAGATCCTTCCTGCCAACTGCCAACATGCACTACAGCGCCTCCTCCACAGGTGCCACCACCCACCTCCATCATAACATAGTTTTAGTGTGGCTTTTGTTGGTCTTTAAATGGCAATTTTGTATATCAACTACACATATTCATCTATAAATGCAATGTAATACTTAATAATTGTAATACTTGTTTGTAGTATGTGTCTTGCTGCCGTATACATGAAAGTTTCCCTCCGGGATGAATAAAGTATCTCCTGTCTCACGATGCTTACGTCCATCCGAGTTATGTTTCCGGAAT
The DNA here is from genome assembly GCA_009936485.2 of Gymnarchus niloticus. NCBI lineage: Eukaryota > Metazoa > Chordata > Actinopteri > Osteoglossiformes > Gymnarchidae > Gymnarchus > Gymnarchus niloticus. The sequence continues at coordinate 19,949 of JAACJT020023522.1, read as the reverse complement.
ATTCCCTGACAATGTTGGGAAAGACTGCACACTTTCTTATAGGATTTCCTTTCAGTTCCATGGTGTTGCCCATTGGCACAGAGGGAGCTGGGATTTCAACCACTGTTGGCAGAGCCGTTGCACCCTTCTGTTGAACCGCTGACCTAAATCCACCTGAATCAGAGGAAAGGGTACTGCTGTTATACATTTGAATCAGGGGAGAAGAGCACATTCAAAACCTGGCTGTGCTGCTGCTTCAGAAGGACCTTTTCAGTTCCTGTCAGGACTTCTGTGGAGAGCCTGGGAAGCCTATGTGGGGAATCTCCATGGGCATTCTGCTTTACTGGGCAGGCTGGCAACCTGGTCCCTGTCCCGCCAGCACGTGACCCCCGTGGTGTTTACAGAACGTTGTGTAAATGTTTAGTGGGAGAGCAGGGTGACGCATGGCGCCCGGCGGAGTCGTCCTATGTGTTGACAGAGACCAGGGATGGCATTTTAACAGCAGACCCCCTTAAGGTGGGTGGGAGGGCCGGAGGAAAACCAGTTTGTTGTCATAGCAACAGGAGAAAGGCCACTTTTCTGCCGGTGTCTGAGAACCAGCCATCTGTAAATGACACTTTAATGGTGTGACTGTGAGAATCCCCAACCACATGATGTTCCGCTTGAAGGCTCTCGGCTGTAATTTGCCCCTAAACTTCCATTCCTGGCCTGAGATCACCATAACTCTCTTCTCATTGGCTGCTATGCCAACCAATTGGTCCTGATCAGCCCCAAAGCTCCTTTTTCATAACTAAAAGGGGGGTAATTACAAGGCAGACGTGGTGAGGTGCTGATCGGACACGGCCCCTGTTTTCCCTGCACTGTGTGTGTCACCCACTCCCAGCCACCCAGAAAATGAGTTTAAGCTTGGCTATGCTGTTCAAGACTAGAGAAGGCTCAGTGCCACGTTTTCATCTCCAGCACTGGCTACATAACCTTAAATATGCTGATTCAGTCATCTTTTTGTTTCAACTTTGTTGTGTGTCTATTGTCTCGAGATGTTTTGCTTGGTCTGTTCTGACAACCGTTTTTTTGTGTATGTCATACACAGACATATATCAGCGCTGCTGTATTGTAAACTTGCATGAAATAGCACAGGTAGAAGATATGGAGACTGTAACTGTTTGTCTATGAAGTAAACCATTTGTATTTACGCTACAGTGTTTGTTCCTTCTGTCACAGTATGTCTCACACTTAAGTTTCAAGCCATTTACATGCCATATGTAATATACCTATATAAAAAAAAAAATGCTCCGACTGTGAAACACTGCAATGCCCAAAAGGAATAATTATGAAAGAAATGATGGTTCGGCAATGCAAAGCGAGGCTTATCCTTGTATCATATCGAATTGTAATCAATTTTTTCCAATAATCCAGTGTTTTTGGTCAGTATCTGGACCGATAATGAAAATTGGACTGGCACATCCCTGTTCAAGACTAACAGAGCGAAGCACACACACAGATTATGCCGTCTATCGGTGCCAACTATGAATGGCCATCGTTTATGACAGACACAGTGGGGGCAGACAGTTTTGCAAAATTGCCTGAGATGATGACTTAGCAGATGTAAACCGATGTGAACTGATGTTAACTGACGCCTTGTCCTGTAATTCCTTATTATCCTTATTATATAATCCCTAAGGGACAGGTGTCTAACTCTTCCGTATCCCGGAATTCTGCAGACTCCATGACACAGGAGCTACTCATTGAGTGCTCAATTTACTGTGAAAGCACAGTAAACCTCATGACTGTGGATTAAGTGCCAGTACAAAAACTAGTAGAGGGACTCCCTCCAGTTTGCTAGGCAATTATTTACCAAAGTCCATAATGACAAAGCTATACATCATGATATTAGTCATACAAGACACCCAACTTTATGACCACATACTAGTATTTGACCTTGTTCATGCTAGAATCCCACTTGCCTTTCTGGATCCATTTGGTTGTACTTGGACTAAGTCCCAAGCTAAAATAAATTGTTATTTAATCAGAGATTTGTCATACTTGTGGTAAAGTGTCAACGTATTACTTGAAATCCAGCAAGCAGTCAACGTTTTCACGATTTGCTTAAATAAAAAATTAAAATACATACATTTTGTGAGTGATGACGGCCATGATGCCTGATGGCTCATAGGTCCTCCCAAGGCTCTGGATGGCCAAGATGGAAGGCTAAATACCTTGGCTCTAGGCCGGCAAGTTAAAGCTAAAGGCTCATTTATGCTTTCACTCTATTATACCTTCTCAGTGACAAAATGCTTAAGAGAAAGACAGTTTAATGTACACTACATTGAAAGCCACAGTAGCCCGCCCCCCAGTTCACATTGGTCACCAGCATTGTAGTAAATTAAACACTTGATTATCAGGGGTGGGGCAAGTTCTACTTGTGGAAAGTTTATCTTGGGAACACAAGGTATGCACAGCCTCTTCAGCATGAGGGAGAAGAGTAATTTTGCCGTCTAAAGGCAACGGAAGAAAATATGACGCAAGAATGTACGTAACACTGATGTAATCTTCACATACTTGGGGTCTGTCTCTGGCATGGTCTTGGAGAAAACAGACCCACAGACCAATGCTGCAAAAGGAGCAGGCGAGCGAAGGGAGCCTAGACCAGGATATCACCCAGCAGCCTCAAATGGAAGACACTCCAACTCACAATCTGGCCGTATAAGTGGCAGACAATCAGTATTGCTGGGAGTTGAAAACCCACAATTGTTTTTATCATAGAAGTATGTCCATTTATTCCCAAATGCCCAGCAGTCTTTTGCAGGGGAGCACAAGTCAGCCCAGAAATGAGACAGCATGTTCAGCCGTTTATTATCAGTCTTTTTGTTTGGCTGAATGGAGAGTTGGAACAGGACCGCGAACATAGAAGTTAACCACATGCAACCAAGAATGGAGGCCCAACACTGCTGCAGGCCACAGCAGAGGAGCTTCTTGCCTGTACTGGTAAACCATCAAAAGGGGAACATATGGAGACAGCATAAGAAAATGAAACTTCATAACTAAGCAGCAGGTCTTCTAGGAATCCAGCATGTTACATAAGTAATGGTAACTTACAGGCTTCACACTGAAGGATAAGAGCAGCCTAATACAGATCAGAAACCAAAAGATCTAGAAAGGGATATGGAGTAAGTATGGAACCAGCCGTGACTTCTAGACAGCATAATGATGAAAGCCGTTGGTAAAGCACGACTTTGCATAAACACCTTACCACGCATTCTCCAAACTGCATTTAGACGGGGTTGCCAGAACCGATCCTCTTCAATGGGCTGTTTTTGGACTACTCAGCACCGGCAGATCCGGCATCGCTAACTAAGATGCACAAGCAAAATAGCAGGACTCAAGATAACCCCGGAGAAGTAGTGAGAATGGCCAAGACAGAGGGGGCAACCTAACAGCACCCAGTTCAAGAAGATAAATCCAAAGCCTCAAACATCAAGACCAACAGAGGTATATGGAAGCCTAATCACAAAAAGAAGGTCAGAGCACCTAGATCTAGTAATAGGAACAGGAGCCAGCTCAAGACCGTGCTAAAATAGACTGATTCGCTGAATGAGTACAAGTGTGAGTGTTTGACAAGCAAGTACTGGATGTTGCCATGGCTACAGATGGTAACCAGTGTAGTGGAATTTGGAATGAATGTAACATAAAGATCTGAAAAAAAAGGAATTAAACAGAGTGCAATTACAATGTGTAATGCTTTGTAATTTGTGTGTGTTTTAATTTGACACAAAGTTTAATGTGTGGCTGAGATTTATAAGCAATATATGTGTTTTCACATAGGTCTCAGGCACACTACCGGTCATAGTCATTTCAATTCAAATATGAAACAGAGGCATTTAAAAAGAGATTCAGAATGATTTTAGAAAGAAATAAAAAAGGTATAAATATATTGACAAGACATGAGCATTTGATCTGATTTAAAATAATGATCAAATCATTAAAAATATTGTCAGATTTCCAAAAAAAAAATACAAGGGTAAATGATTCAGCTTGCTGAGCCCCCCCCAAGCTGGTGTGTTACTGTGGAAACCTCAATCAGGTCTTCGCTTCCCTGTATCAGCTATCCAAGTCCATGTGAGACGTTAACAGTACAGAATGTTCCCGCGAAGCAGATGCCTTCCTGTGGAGGCCTGTTCTCAGCAGAATGTTGGCCATAACGTTTTTGGGTTCAACGTGACCGTGGCAACCAACAAAACATCACATTACCTCTAATATACAACAATTGCAAAGATTCTGGCGTACATAATAACCTGGCTGCATTTTCAGGCTATACTTAGCTGGCTCTTTTAAATACATATTGAAAAGACAAGCAAAACGTGATAAAATGGATAGAAAAAACATGGATCTGCAGAATAGGTAAGGTGACTCCCTTTGAGCGTGACTCTACTCGCTGTGTGGGAGATAAGCAGAACCACCCAAAATGTCATCACGTAACTATGAGATTCAAGATATTTTTCTGCAAGTTCTCTCCAACACTGAAGTGTGAAGAAGTACTCACAAATGATCTGCACTAGTTGGCTGGGAGGCTTGACCCCATCTCCCTTCCTTCCTTCCTTCCTTTCGTCCAACTGCTTATCCTGATCAGTGTTGTGGATCTGAGCCAGTTATATACCGTGTGAGATGCAGTAAAGGTCAGCCATCATGACTATTTAAGTATTTTAAGGACTCTAAGTGGAAACCAGTCAAAGACCACTTTAGAGCTGAACAGAAAAAAATCTTTTTTGTTGTTGTTGTTTATATAACAGATCACTGGGGCTGTAATAACCTTTGTTTATAAGATACTGTTTCTGCCTTACACATAATTAATTACACTTAGTAAACTCTCCACACAGGCAACATTCTTCGGAAAGCTTGAATGTCTGACTGTAGTCACATGCTCACTGTATACATCACAAGAAAAACTGAACGAATGCCACAGTGTCCTTCTCTATGGTGAACAGTCACTGTCTTAATGCAACTATTTAAGTGTCCTATGCTTGTCCCTGACATCAGCAAGCACAACCTGACTCCTCCTAGTGGTGGAAAAAGGTACACAATGAAAATCAAAACTTTATCCTGTGACATACTGTACATCTGATTTCTCTGACTCTGCCCCCGTTGAATACTGTTAAAGAACCCCTTTAGTAATGAGTGTGTGTGCCCGGTGATGAAACAGCATCTTATCCAGGATGTCCCCCGCCTTGTGCCCTTTAATTCCAGATATAGACTCAAGGCTGCCTAATGATCCTGTGCTGGATAGTCAGTTAAAAAGAACAGATGAAAGGATAAAGCTATGCAAGTGGCTACCGAGAGCTTCGTTGTCAGAGATGCTAGAGATGATGCAGCAGAGAGCGTACGAATTACCTGACGAGGTTGAGATCTAGCATGCACTAAATACAGAGATGAGATTGTCATTACAGCAAGGAACCTGGTGACCTGGGCACCGGTACCCAGCTGGGATTAGCAGTGCCGAGCAGTGAATGCTGTAGCCCGAAAAGCAAGGAGACGCTGATGATAAAATGGGATGGTAAAAGGGTGGTGTAGGTTCAGAGGGGTGTGGATGAAGTTGCTGACTCTTCCAGAGGTAGAAGGGCAGTTGCCTGACCCACAAATAATAAGGAGAGTGGGGTGGCACCTTAAACCATAACAGCTGATAATCCCAGGAATAAAACCTGCTTCCATCTGTTACAATTCCACCTACTTAATTATGCTACCATTCTGTCATTACCTCATTCGTTTTTTGTTTCCTTTCCAACCATACATCTCTGAAATAGATATAAAATTAAACATAAAAATTGCCCTTCATACAGGGAGCTGAGTCACATCCTTTCTGCACGGCACTTTGAAATGCTTTCAGAAAAGGCACTATAAAAGGCAAGTAATTAACATTCTCATCATCACCTGCGGAAACGGCTCTTTACACAGTGCAGAAATTACTTCTTAAAATGGTCATCAGCGCAGCGTTTGAATCCTGATTCATGCCAGCCTGACAGCACATGTGACTGATTGCTATGTTGTGCACCCCTTGAGGTGAGCAGAGTTGAGGGGGTATCTGAATCTACCATAGATTCTCATTTCTATGGTTACGGATCTATTTATTCACTCTAAGACTACACTTGTGTTTGTCAGAGTCAAAATAAATGGTGATGATATAAAGCAAACTGTAGATGAATGTTTTCTCAATGTCCCCCAAGAGATATTGTGTATCCCTATGGAATAATGTGCTGTATGTAAATGCAGTCCAAAATGTGTCCCATTGCTATACTGTTTGTCCGTATGGAATACTGTGTGTCCCTGTGAATTACTGTGCATGCCTGCAGAATACTGTGTGTCCCTGTGAATTACTGTGCATGCCTGCAGAATACTGTGTGTCCCTGTGAAATACTGTGCATACCTGCAGAATGCTGTGTCCCTGTGAATTACTGTGCATACCTACAGACTGCTGAGTGCCCTTGTGCATTACTGCGCAAACCTACAGAATACTGAGTGCTCCTGTGAATTATTGTGCATACCTGTGCAATTTGAGTAGCAGAAGTTGTGAGATGCTGGCTGGTGCCACAGATAGATAAAACCTGAGCTCTGTCTGTGAGTGGGGAAGATTATAATTAGATTCTATTTTACAAGAATGAAAGTCGTGATGCTGTAGTGTTTATTGTTATTGGTCTATATTCTCATGGTAGGTTACTTGAGTTTCTGAAAAGTGTAACCCAGTGGGAGCTGGCTTACAAAAGCTGGATACGCAGTTGTGCAACTTTTAATAACCGATCAGAGAGCCATGATTTTACTCAAATTATGAGAACTAAATTCTCAAAAACATCACTGATTCCAACAAAACTACCAGTAGAAAAGTTTTTTGTAGCATAAAAACACATCGGGGCATCCATCCAAAGACCTTCCATCATCACTGATCCTGTATTGGGTTGCAGTGATCATTGGAGCATCTTAGCACAGATATCTCCCTTTGGGGGTCGATTTACAGCACTGCTGTGGAGTGGAAGAAGTTATGGACCTTCAGTAGAAGTTGGAGTATGGCTACATTCAGAAAATTACAAATTTATCTAAAACTATGTGAGCACTATTTTCATGCCAATTGGCCTCAGACCCAAAATGTTTTTGTAAATATTAATTGATTTCTTATAAATTGAAATTCCCAAAGGCAGTTCACCTCTAGTCAAAGTCAACCAAATGATTCCATTACAGATGTATCCATGGAACCCTGATGCACTGAGATCCACATTTCAAATGCTATTCAAATGCCTACTCTTCCCTACGGACAAGGACCGGGTGACACGCCTGCTCATACACACCTCCAAGGATAGAATTCACTGATTCACGGCTTCCTGAAGTCATAAACAAGCAGGTTGCTATATATTACTGCCATGTGTCCAACCATCTTCCAACTGCTTATCCTGCTCAGCGTTGCTGGGGACCTGGAGCCTATCCCAGACAGGACAGAGCAGGAAATTGGGATGCTCCATTTATTTAGAACATAAAAAAAGCACCGTTTCAAGTGGTAAACTGAACTAAAAAAATTCATGATGCCCTACCAGGGTAAATATATGTAGACGTAGAGATGGAGACAAATATGGAATGGTAACACTTACGATGGCTCCTCAACAACATACAGCTCTCGTAGTTTGCTACCAAGTAACAAGCTCAAAACAAACGTGGTTCTGCAATGAAAAGACAGATGGGGAGAACTTACATAATTCATCTTACAGTGACAGCCTGCCAGCGTTCACAGCCCATTCACATCCACAGCACAGACTCTATCACAGTCGGTCGTTATCGCAGCCCGTTCGCATCAAAGACATGGCCACTGTTACCCCGCGTCCCATACACCGTGTAAGAACAGGCCAGGATCCATGTTAGGTAAATTGCTTACATTTTACATTTTATTTAACTTCAAAGCAAACTGAATTACCCTTGTTTACTCGATTACATATTCGTGACTTTGGCTGTTTTTCTTTGCCTTTGCTATTTTTTGCTTTCAAATTATAGGGTGGTCCAAAACACAAAGAAAGTCCTGTTCGGACTGCACATTTTCTTTCTACACAAAAGCAATGCCAAAGTGTTGCCATGGATACAATAAATATGAAAATTGTCGCTAAGTGGGAGGTGAAAGGAATAGTGCGACTGAGGGAGGCCACACTGGCTCACCATGAAAAGACAGAAGTCGTTGAAAATGAAGGCGACTGCTGTGTCTTTAGGTTTGCCCCAGAAGCTGACCACTGGCCTTGGAGCTCTCTCATTGGTTGGAGCTCTGTAAGGTGACCAAGTTCCACCAATGAGGATAATGGTAAGCGCCAAGAATTTCTTCTATAGCATGATTTGTATCTATAGCATGATTTGTATAGGACTTTCCCAGCAAACAGGGAACGTTCCCACAATGTCCAATAATGTTCTCATTAGGTTCTTAATGTTACCGTAACATACTGGTAACATTCCCTGTTTGCTGGGTTTATTGTGCAGCAAGTGGATTCTCTACCAGATTCCTTCAACTGATTGCAGATGCAGCTGCTTGTCTAGTTTTGAGTATCTCTTGAATGCAGGTACCTTCTCTGCTAACATCTCTCTCTGCTAAATGAAGCCACACTTGGTTTGATTAACTTGCTCCAGGCCTTTGAAATAAACTGAAAGACATATACGGCACACTCACCTTGTGATGCCAAGACCTATGGCAGATATATGAGCTATAGAAGGCTTGTAATGGTTGGTCTCACCCATAATCACCCATCTACAGTACAACTTACTCACCGATCACTGTCAATTTATGACAAGAACTCCCAGCTTCAGAAAGTCATTTGAATACTGTCCATGTTATGCTTATGTAAATCACTGGTTCCCTGAATTAATTATGTACTCTAATGTACTCTGGCTCTGGATAAGTGTATCCACTAAGCAGGTAAAAGCAAAACGAGGAAACGATTACCCATTAATTTGCAATACTCTAATCAGGGACACTCGTATGTGCATTTAAAATCAGTTTTTCTTTAATGTTACATACAGTGGTAATTACTCGAGTCTACCAGTCTGTTTTGCTCTTTAACGTAGAGAGATGCCACTTTTATTGGTGATGGGTTTATCAGTGAAGGGTTTAATGGGCGAAGGGAACATGTAGAAGTGGAATGAAAGGATGGCCATGTGCAGGTCATGCTCTGTACATCTGTTCGCTACTCCACATATGGATTAATGGATGTTCCTGGATATGTCGTTATCTGTTTCACCCACATGTTACACGGTGCACTTCACTTAGCTGTGCGCCTGTGGAACCTGGGGCATCTTACAGACCGATGGGCATACAGCACAGTTATACATGCCACACAGCATTTGCCGTGCTCCTATACATAACACTAGCCATATATAGTAAGTGTAAAAGGTTAGAAGCCTTAATGGAGAAGAAGAAATAAATATACATTATGTTCAAGATAACAGTCTTAGTCTGGTCCGGTTTACACTGGGACTGATGAAGGTCATACAGTTTTTTTTTTACAATGATCACCAATACCATCAACATAAAAGACTGTAGAAGACTGTAAGAACATAACTGACCATGCTGAGAAAGAATCACTTGACAGCAGGAATCACATGACCAAAACTGAGATGGTCGGCATGAAGAAGGAGCTGCGAGGTCTTTCAGATATGCGTCATGATCTCCATGCAGAATATCAATGAGACCCTCTTTGTGGCTGGGGAACCCCCAGCAGTGGTTTGAATCTCCACCAATGTAGACGTTCTTTCATTTTCCGACTCTTAGCCAAATCCCTACGCAGTTTTGTAGTGAAACAAAGACTGGGTCTTGCAGTTCACCAAAAACCTCAAGGACAAAGCCAGGCACAACGGAAAAGATCACCCAAAATACATGGTTCTTGGATTTGCTAATATTCTCTCGTGAGAAGATGTGAGAGGCTCTCTATGTGCAGTGTTTCTGTTCCTCAGGCTGTTATTGATCAGTTACCCAGTTTGACTCCAGTCTACTATGAGAAATGACGAGTTCAGGTTAATTGTCCAGTTGGCTACACAGATCAATTCCAGTTATAACGTATAGCAAACAACATGCTCGGCACGCAATGTCTGCTTAGTCACATGATCTGATTGTGATTCTAACTGACTGTGAGATCTCTGGAATGCAATCAACAATAAGACTGAACAGCAGCCTTTCCCACTTAGGAGCTCTGCATAGCTAGGCCAGCTACAGCTGCCAGTCCTCAAGGCAAAATGAGCAGATGAAAACCAGTACCTTTTCAATCAGTGCATTGCTCCCACTTGAGGTGAAATACGGTACCTCTTAGACACAGTAGACAGACTCAGTTCTGCTTATCCAGAAGTGTCACAGTAAGCCTGGAGTCTATCCCTCAAAGTACATCATATAAAGCAGGGGATACCATGGACAGGATGACAGTCTATCATGGGGCATGCAGACACACACAAACACTACTTACTGTGCACTTTATATTAAACAGTTTACTTAACTACATTTTTGGATTGGGAAGAAATTGGAATGTCCTGCAAAAACCAAAACAAGCATGAAGAGAACAAAGAAACTCAACATTTTCCGAGTAATGGAGGAGCTGGACCCCATACCCTGGTGGGTGAAAGACAGCACCCACTTAACCATATAAACATTGAACTACCATTCTGAATGTGTCATGTGAATTAGAGACATGACTGGTGGAACGAAAGACTGCATTACAGCTGTAGTCAAACTCCAGGCCAGAAACTCTCACATATACACAAACGGACACATAACTAGAGCAGGGCCTTCACGCCCAACAGCCCTCTCCTCTGTCCTCTCCAACCTGGAGTGCTCTGACCATAGAGGCCTCTCTGTGAATGGATAAGCCCTTTGAAGATCTGAAGTGCTTTCCATTAAGTGAAATGTCATGTATTTTTAGCTGGAGCGCCTCTCATTTTTGTCTGTGCACACTCTCCTCCGGAGAAAATAACAGAGGCAAGGAGGGAAGGGAGGAAGGAAGGGATGAACAGAGGGATGAGAGCGGATGTGGGGGCGTGGCTCCCCGATTGTTAATGGTCTGGAATCTCAAGTCATCAAAGGATGGTGGGCGTGAGGCTACCAGCATCATTCATGACGACAGAACCTCTTAAATAGGCAGTCTGCTGCTCGTCCAGCATGGTATTTTGGAGCGTAAGTACGTATGTGCCTCAAACGTAAAAATGCCAGTGGAAAATCAAACGTGCTGTAAGCTGGTCCCACAGAAGACCAAGAGCTGGACGGCCAAGTCTTAATGTGACGCTGACAGAAATGGGCCTTTGTGGTCAACACTGAGAATGAATGCAGTCTTCTGGGTTTCTTCAAATCTACTCCTCCGAGGATTGTGGCCTGCTTTGTCTCAGTTGAGTTTGTGTAAGCCATCACAGGCTAGGAGATCTACGGCAAGCTGGAGGACCCTCGGTCAGCAGCAGGCTTGAGACCTGGAGTGTGTTTTCATTCAAATTGACCTGACACCTGAAACAGCTGAGGTAACAAATGTATCCCATTTGTCATTTCAGTAATTAATGACGGAACAAAAGATCAAATTCTTAAGCCTAAAAAAATTGGCTTGATTTCTAGACTTCGAGTCAACTCCTACTACAACATCCACTAAATAAATAAACAGATTGCATTATTAGAACAATGTGAGGTATCTTGCTATGTAACATAAACACCTAACTCAGACTGTTAATGTGCTATCATCATTCTGTGTTTAGACAGCGAGAGCTAATTTAATTGCAACATGGTGGTATGCAAAGACTGTAAAGCTGATATAGGGAACAGTCCATGCCGATTATGCAAATACTCGAAATGTTAGTACTTCTAATCAAAACTGACACAGACTCTTTCAAAATCATCGTGGAAATTAAGGAAATAGATTTCAGCTTAATTTACAAGCCGAAATGGGACTCAAGTGGCTTTGAAAGATAATCTGCTGGCTGATGTGATTCCTAAGGTCATGTCCAAAACTGGTCTGAATGAAGAATCTAACTGAAATGCAAAAGAGGCTATTGATAAGGAAAGCTAGGACTACAATTAGGCCCTTTAAAGTGTGGTATGGACCATGCAAGGTGCTTAATGGGGAGAAAAACTACTGAGAGAAAGCTTTACTCTGAGAAAATTTACAGGTACTTAGGACCTGCTAGAAGTTTGAAGGGTTATGCTATCAGCAGGAGAAGGAAATAGTGACCAATGCACACACACAGATCTCCCTGGCTTTGTCTCCTGGGTTGTATGCAAACAAACACACACAGTCATGCACTCTTTAGTGCTGCTCACTCGACTATGAATCACTGATACTGATACAGTTGACTCTCCTGTGTAGCTGCACACACAGGTCCCAATCGTTTGAGGGTGCACATGACCTGAAGTCCTTTGTTAAAGAAGGTTTAGGACCACTGTGCTGTGCTCAGGTCTGAGGTGGAGAAAGCTGGTTAACAGTTCGACAAATAAGAAGACGGGTGATGAAACAAAAGTGAAATTCTTATGAATGCACAGGAGTGAGTAAGTGAACGTGAAAACATATCTGGATGTTGAACCGAAAAGTTTGTTTTTACCAAAGTGCCAGATGAGTATGTACGTATGTCAGTCAGTGAGTAGCTTGGACTCCAGAGCATCAGACAGTTAGGAGCCCCCCCTGCTGGACAAAACATTCTTGTGCCAGCAAATCAACAAAATAAAAATAATGATAATTTTTATTATCCTGTGTTGTTGCTCTTGTTATTCTTATTTAAGCCATTTCTAAGAAAGCTGGGACACTGTAAAGTGTAAACAAAAACAGAACTTGATTTGCAAATCATTTAAACCTTATACATAACTGAAATTAGTGCAAAGACAGCATATCAAATGTTGAGACAGAAATGCATTTTTTTTTAAATATATGCTCATTTTGATTTTTATGTCAACAATACGTTTCAAAAAAGTTGCGACAGGGGAGAAAAAAGACTGGGAAAGTTGTGTAATGGCAAAAAAACCCTGGTGGCAATCTCACAAGTAATTAGGTTAATTGGCAACAGGTCAGTAACATGACTGGGTATAAAAAGAGCATCCCACAGAGACTGAGTCTTTCAGAAGTAAAGATGGAGTGGTGTTTACCACTCTGTGGAAGGCTACGCAGGCAAATACTCCAACAATTTAAGAATAATGTTTCTCAAAGTAAAATCGTAAAGATGTTGGGGATTTCATCATCTCTGATACATAGTATCATTAAAATATTCCAAGAATCCGAAGAAATCTCTGTACGCAAGGGACAAGGCTGGAAACCAAAACTGGATGTCTGAGATATCTGGGCCGTCAGGCAGTACTATGTTAAAAACAGACAAGACTCTGTAGCGGAGGTCACAGCATGGGCTCAGGAGCACTTCCGAAAACCATTTTCTGTGAACATACTTCGTTGCTACACCCACAAACACAAGTTAAACTAGATCCAGAAACGCCACTGCCTTCTCAGGGCCCAGGCTTGTTTAAGATGGACTGAGGTGAAGTGGGAAACTCTCCTGTGGCCTGATGAATCAAAATTTGAAATTCTTTTTGGAAATCATGGATGCTGCACCCTCCAGTCTAAAGAGGAGAGGGACTCTCCAGCTTGTTGTTAGCACACAGTTCAAAAGCCAGCATCTGTCATCATATGGAGGTGCATTAGCTCAGAGGGCATGGGTAACTTGTGCATTTGTGAAGGCACCATTAATACTGAACAATATATATACAGATTTTGGAGCAACATATGCTGCCATCTAGAAGATGGCTTTTTCAGGGAAGGCTATGCTTATTTCAGCAAGACAACACCAAACCACATTCTGCACACATCACAACAGCTTGGCTTTGGAGTAAAATGGTCCAGGCACCAAACTGGCTTGCCTGCAGTCCAGACCAGTCACCCATTGAAAACGTTTGTCGCATTATGAAACAAAAAATATGAGAAAGGAGACCCTGCAAGAATGGGAAAACATTTCAGTTTCAGAACTACAGAAATTGGTCTCCTCAGTTCCCAAACGCTTACTTAGTGTTGTTCAAAGAAGAGGTGACACTAAACAGTGGTAAACATGCCCCTGTCCCAACTTTTGAAATGTGTTGATGGCATCAAATTCAAAATGAGCATGCGTTCGGTTTCAGCATTTGATATGTAGTCTTTGTACTATTTTTCAGTTAAGTATAGTGTTTAAATTATTTGTAAATCATCGTATTTTGTTTTTACTTACATTTTATGTAGTGTCCCAACTTTTTTGGAAACGGGGTTGCAATTTGCTGATTTCGATTGATTATAACCTTCCACAAACTTATATTGAAGGACAGTGGTATTTGAGTTGCACCAAAACTGTGACAGGAACAGAGTTAATAGTACAAAGAATACGGAGTTTGTGAATGGAGGCAGAAGTCCTGGCATAGCTCCTAAGGACTGATGCACAACACAAGCCTCAGATATTCTCTTCTGGAAGTTACAAAAAACCATCAGTAGATGGAGCTGATACAACATGATGCCTTTACAACCGTAACGTTTTTCTCAGGCTGCATCTTAATTCTCTTATTCTGTCTCCTCCACTTGTTTTCTATCCTCTAGCACCAGAAATACTTCCAAATCCCAGATGTTGAAGGGTAGCCCAATACCCTAGGAGTCGAGTGTAGGAAGCCAAACTTTCCTGTTGAACCATTTGGGGAGCCTCTGGCCATACTACATGGACAAACAGAAAAACCCAAAAATTTTTGAAGCATGTTAGAAATGTCCCTTTTCTTTCCTGTAGGGAGAAGATGCTGAGTACTAGATGTGCAGTAGTGTTCTGGAGCAACTGATCGAGGCTATGGGGGGAGCCAGAATGTCAGCGTATCAAAACGGAGTATCCATTTGGCTGCCCTTGGCACCCACTGGTACTGCTCCATAGCTGGTCTCTTGCCATCGCAACCACCTCACTCTGACCTCCGTTTGCACCTGAGGGACAGCTGGAATGAATGTCTGCACCAAAACCATTTAAACGAGCAAGTCTGATATTCTCGGCCAACTTTCTCTGCAATTAAATCAAAGGAACTGAACTTGTAAATAAGGACAAAGTACTAAGACAATAAGTAAAAGCAATTTTAACAGCAGCTATATTCTATATAAATGCAGTAGTGACTGCTTCTAAAATTAGCCTTTTTAAGCAGAATTAAGCTACTCAGATGAGTAATTTTTAAATTTGTGCTACTGACCTCTTTATTGAGAAAGCAGTAGAGGATGGCAACAATAAAGCCCTGCGAGAGAGAAACACAGAAAAGAGAGAAGGCAAGATGAACGATGGAGACCTTCAAACACATCTGCAGCATGATTTGATTGGGAGGATTCACATCATCTATAATTTAGCAATTTTTAACAGTCTATTCTGAAAACTGTGGGAATAATCATCCTGTCTTCCACATATGATAAATGAAAATGGTTTATATTCATAAATACTTATTCAACTTCAAATTAAACTTCTCAAGGCTTGACACAAAGGATTTGACGCTAGGGTTTAAAAGCTGTGATTTCTTAACCAATGTGCCACCTAGTGCTTGAGAGGAAGTACTATATTTTATTGGGTGTGAAATAAAGACGACCGACATTGTAGCCCTGCGCACATATCAATATAATTTTCTATATGTTGTGACAGACTATATCTTTCAGGAAGTGAGGTAGGGTTAGGAATGTTTGGAAGACAGAAATACATGAGTTCACAAAGAAATCAAATCCTGACCATGACATCTGTACACAACTGCTTGAATCACAAGTCATTTTTTTTGTAATCATGGCACCCACCCACACTTCTTCCCATGGGAGAACAAGTACTGAAATCCAGTTTACCATTCCAGTCTATATTATTTAACCACTTGTCCAAAATATTCTCATTTGGCAAAAAACATTCAGGCCCAGAGTCTGAGTGCAGGATTGAATTCCCTCACTCTTTGCAGACTTGGGTTTGATATGATCAGCAGGTGGCAAGGCCGCTGGACTTTGTGATGAAAAAGATGTGGTCTTTAAGAAGCACCTACTGCTGTGACTTTGAATGTCAGTAAAATATCCAGCAGTCCTAAACAGTAAGCCGGTGTGGGAAAAAAGCATCTGATGGGCAAGGAGATGGCTTAGGCAGTGCACAGAAATGAACAGAATCTGCCTTTGCGTATGCTGACTGAACGGCTCCGACCTGGAACGAGCCGAGGCAGAGCTCAATACACAGCCTCGTCTTCATATGGGCAGAATCCGGCAGGAAGTTGAACGCCATGTAGTGGGTCCCGAAGAGAGGGACGAGCAGAAGGGTGGACTTGGTCAGGCGTCTGGGAGAGGAAATGATCAGGGATGGAGGCAGGGACAGGAGAAAGTGTCACAGTCAAACAATGGTCTGCGGGTCTGTCGGCAGTCTGCCAGGTTAACGTCTCCTTACATTCTCTTGCACGTATTTAACCCTCTAACAATACAGACAATCAAACTAGGGTTACTTTTTCGATCACAAAGTGGTACTTATATCAGGAAAAATTTCCAGCTGAGTGTTTAGAAGTTAGGCATCAAGAAAGAAAATGCGGGAACTAGCACTGTTGTTAAACATTGTGTGTTTGTGCCGGTGTGTCTCCACTTCTTGATCAGCCTGTTGCTTGCAAGACTCCCAGAGCTAATTTCTGAGAAGTGCTCCGGTCATCAATGGCATCGAAGTGTTCTGCATGCGATTGTTGAACTCTAAAAATACACAGCGGGATTGCTGGATAGATATTGTTACTCAGGTGAACACCGTCCATAACAGTGACATTGCAGTCTTGCCTCTCATTTCACTTCAGTTTAACTCTTCATTGTTGTCACTGTCTTTAGTCAGTTGAGTACCTTTGTGCTGTTAAGTGTGAAGCTACAAGGGACTGTGTGAGAATGAGCAGTCAATATGGAGCACAAGCTAGTGCATTACAGTCCATAATAACTGCACAGTCGAGGTCAAGCCAACCGATGGCCACCAGCACAATAAAATGAATTTAGTCACATCCCTACAATTTCCTGAACTTACATTCACTTCATTTTCCTCTGGCTGTGTTTCACAATGAGCAGAAGACACCTTAGCTGAAATATGGCGATCTAGATGTGAAGCGTTAGATATATAGTATTAATACATAATACAAAAAGGTCTTAATTCTGGTGGACTGTTCACCCATACAGGCAGTGAGCTTTACTCTGAGTGAGGTCAGTGTTTACTGTATTGTGAGGTCAGTGTTTAATGTATTGTGAAGCATTAGGAAGTGTAAATCTACATGTAGGATACAGATATGCAAACTATTTTCACTCTGAGTACTTGGATAATCCATATTTATCCTTTCTTGTTAGTCATTATTTACATCCAGAATACTCACCTTACCCTTATGGGACAGGCAGTACTCACCTGTACTGTGAGGAGTTATTAAATTGAGTCAGACGGGGATTCAGCTTCTGCATCAGGATTCGGATGATGTTCACAAACAGAATGAAGTTTACCTGTTTGAACCCGGATGAGGAAAATACCGTGGCATCACTCAGTTGCCAAGTTCTCCCAGAGAAATCATTACTGTTTATGATTGCCATTAAGCAAAGTTCCTGCCTGCAGCCTGTTAATCATTCAGTGTCTGGGGACTCAGTTATTTACCACGCTTACCTGTCTTTAAAGACTATTTTTCTATAATGCTTTTAGACAATTTACACCTTTATTATGCAGGTGAATCTCATGTATGGTGAAATGTCAATTCTAGTTTGTTTTTTGAAGAAATACCACTTACAGCAATGGACAATACAATAGGTCCTTTGATAATCCACCAGTAGGGAGAGTCCTCATTAATGTCCCAGCACCTGTGTGAATGAAGGTCATTCAAATATGCTTGCTGTGAATAGATGGTGTTCATTTAGCCAGAGTTGTTTGATGTGGTTTTAATTAAGTCATGAATGTCAGTGATACTCTCACACGTTGAAAGTATTCTGTCATGTAGATAACAACCAGATCACTTTTGCCATGGCAATTACTCCTGAGAAAATGACCAAAGGAAGAGTGACATCCTTTGGTTTAATAGACTGGAGGATGTCCTAGAAGATGTGCTGAAGCTCTTCCCTCAGAAATGGATTCTTACTTCTTGAATTAGAGAATTGAGCACTGTGGCAGGGAGCTACAGTGCTCCCTACAGTAAATAACTGGCATTACATGTTTTATTGACCGATCTCCTTAATTCCGACTGCTCCAGGTGATGCTGGTTGACCCAGCTCTGTATCGCCAAGCTTTCCTCACATTGTTTTGAAAAGCAGAGTCTGCTATACAAATAAAAATGTAAACATTCAATAAGCAAGAGGCAATAAATATTCTTACTCTGTGTCTTCAAAGTATAACCTGGATACAACCCACAGGACTATAAAAACTACTGGAACACCTGTGGGGAAAACAAGAGATCGGCGATTAGATGGCTGCTTTTACTTATGGAAGACAAGAATATCATATTGAGAGATGAGGAGACTAGGGACAAGTAACAGGGAGACAGGCTGATGACACATAGTAAGATGGAAGATGAGACATGGGGAGATGGGGGACGAGACACGGGGAGACAAGAAACGGGGAGACAAAACATGGGGAGATGGGGGATGAGACATGGGGAGATGGGGGACGAGACATGGGGAGACGACACGGGGAGATGGTGGACGAGACACGGGAAGATGGGGGGCAAGACACAGGGAGACAAGACATTGGGAGATGGGGGACAAGACAGTGAGATTAAGGATGAGAGGGAGGATAAGACAGTGAGATGGGGGATAAGTAACAAGGATTGATATGCTGAGCAGCCAGCAGTTCAGAAAAAGTTCATTTGAGTTCATAAAGGTTTTAAAACTTAAGTACTCAATGCCCAAAGTTCAGTTTGTGTCGGGTTTGACGCAGTGACTTTACATGTTCAGCCCTGAATAATACAGAATGAGAAGTGAAGTCTCGTGATTCTTACCGTCATGTTTTAATTATCAGTTCCTTTAGTTATTTAAAAGGGAACTAAGCACTCAATGATCTGTTCAAATCAGGCTTGACACATAGTAACTGACAATGTGGATTAGGTAGGGATGTATTTAAAAATTTGTTTCATTAGAACTTATTAAGACATCTGTTATGGTTGCCTAGCTAGTTAAGGGAGTTTAGAGGCTCTGGGATTTTTCAATCATAAGCACTTAACCTTAGCTTTTCCAATGAAAACGCAGCTGAACAAACAAGAAAAGTGGGAAAGTGAAAAACTTTAAGCTGCTGTGATATTTCGGTATTCACATAGTGATTGTGACTCACTCTGTTTTCATAGTGACTCAGAACATGACTCACAAAAAAACCACAGTACTGTGTTGGCAGTAAAATCAGCCTGACAATACACCAAAACGTCTCCCCCACAGAAAAAAAAAGATAAGCAGAGACAAAACTCGGAGCTGACAATGTGATTGACAGACACAAGAAAAAGAAGTCAAAGATACAATCAAGTCAATGACGTCTGAACAAAACAACAGTGTGGAACCGCAGTTTAAATTACACTTTTTGTAATCAAAACTCATTCCACTCCTACAGTTTATTATTTGGGCTTTTAAAAAATAATGACTTCCCGGTCCTCACATGTTGTAATTTGACCCTGGATTTCTTGAAATAATGACTACCTCCAGTATTTAATGTGTGATTTTGAATATCATTACCAGACTGAATTCTGGAGTGGGATTTGTCTGGAAAGCACGGAATTTGCAGCCGCACATATTTTCACGTTTACCGTACATCTTTCTTTATGAATCTGAATGCATAATTTAATACAAGAAAATAAGGAAGAAAAATAGTGGGTGTTGATCAATAAAACAGGGGTGTCAAACTCCGGTCCTGGGGGGCCACTGTGGGTGCAGGTTTTCGTTCCAGCCAATTGTTGCTTTTACGTGAACCCCTACCTAATTTAATTATGCCCTCCATCATTCCATATTTACTGTGTCAATCAGTATATTGTCAGCAGGGTT
>JAACJT020023521.1:0-22079 GCA_009936485.2 Gymnarchus niloticus | reverse complement strand
TGTATCTATCGTCCCATTTTCCTAGCAAAATATAAAGAAATGATGGGGTGGCTCAAGACTTTTGCACAGTACTGTACTTCTGAAGTGGAATGGAATTTTGACACAATAAAACCTACAACATCAATTACGAATGCGATGAAGACAGAACGGCTCCTTTTGAAGCTCGGTCATTGTTAATAACAATTCTTAGATCTTCATCAAAGCAGGCATGTACTAATGTTTCATATAATTTTAAAAGGTGGATATATTCCTCTTTCTCTTTATATATATAGGGACAGAAAACTTAAATGTGACTTCACCTTTCACCTTTTGAAATCACATTCATCATAACAATAATTAGGAACTGGCATTTCATAGACCTTTAAAGGTCTTGTTGTACCTTATCATGCTTCAGTTTTAATTCCCAGTAATCAACCTGTGCCACGTATTAATAAGCACTCCAGTTAACTAAACTGAGAAATTAATACGACAGTGTTCGCCATTGTTGACAATGCCTGAGGTCAGTCAATTAAACATTTACACATTTTTTCTCTATGTGCTTTTGAGTCCAGGCAATAAAAGACATTTTTTTGTCTCCAAAGTAACATACTCTAAGAAACTGACTTCACCCGCACCCGCATAAAAGTGTGGCAATTTGAAAAAAAATATGCTGGATCAGAGTGCAGTTATGACCTGGGTAGTGAGGTCTCTTGATCAGACTAATGGTGGTCTTGTCTCAATCAGTCTCCCTCTAGCGTTATCTCTCTGAGGGCCTGGAATGGGTGCTGCTTGTCGGACTCAGAGACTGATGAACATGTCTGCCACTGGAGCCCCACGTGTCCATCTACCCCAGGCAGCGGTGAGTAACCGTATATACTCTGCAAGACTGGGGTCAATCGCTTGGCAGAGTGAAATGGAAAAGGGGCAATTTCTCTTATCTTGATAGGCTGAGGTTAAGTGCCAAACAACCCCAGAAACAGTAGTCTAAACATAACATAGATAACTGACTGTCATTCTAAACTGGTGACACCAGAATATGTAAATCTGTAATCAGTTTGAATGTAGCATGCAATTGTTACTTGAACTTTGAGGTCAGCCCTGGCGTTTAGTTTCTGGCCTTGGTTAATGCTGGCTGACGAAGCATTGCAATATACAGTATAATTTCAAAACCGTTCTTTCTTTAGCATAGCGACAGCACTGATTTTTGAAATGTCGAGAAAAAATCCTAAAAATGTAAATCTGTCAACTGAAATGGATTCTCGATCGAAGAAGAGGAGTCCTGCATTAGCATGTCATGTGACCATTTGCCTACAAAAGGGAGATGCATGATCTCCTTCACATAGAGGCAGTCAGGTTGTTGATTGTGGGCTGTATGATGCTGTCCCACTCTCCTTCTGTTACAGAAGTTGTCGATTATCTTGTAAGGTGGAACACGCAGTCATATGGCCGATCCAGAGTATCCCAAAGGTGCTCGACGACTGACATGTGTCTGGTGAATATGCAGGCCAAGGAAGAGCTTGGACATTATGAGCTGTGAAGTGTGCACAGATCCCTGTCATGATGAAAGGTGAGGTGACGGTGGTGGATGAACGGCACCTGAACCAAAAGTGCTGCATTCATAATTTGTGTTCAGGGTACGTGGAAATTTCAATATTTTTTGAAATGCACATGGAAATATAATGACAGTGATACACTGAAATCCAGCAAAATTAATCTTGTGTGTTAAAATAAAGTCAGATATTGTTTTACTTTTATATATATATATATTTCTTTAGGACTGGCTCAGTATTCGATATTTGATGTGATTAGAATGAGATGATAAAATGCTTTATGAGCACATCGCAAAGATTTTCAATAAACAATTTTTTCATACAAAGAATTGATTCTAGCATGCATGTCACCGACCATAAAATGGAATTGTTGGAAAATTATTGACTCTTTGTCAGGAATTATTAACGTCTGTATAATTTGCTTCTAATACGATGTCGTACCGTTGTAGGAAAAGCTAGTCATTACTCCAGTTCTTGACATTCTCAGGACTGGCTATTTTTATTTCATGTAACATATTTAATAAAGTTAAGCAAAGTTTCAACTAGTTTCTGCCCAGTTTTGTATCCAGGTGCTGAATCTATTTCCTGGCCAGCACACATTTCAACATATTAGAATTTGAAATCATTTTTAATCCCAAAGTGGTTTTAAATTGGCTTCTGTTTGGTAGAATATTTTAGGGTCCAATATAAAAAGCATGTTTATTAAAGGGCTACACGCAACCTTACTTGTTTTGATACATTGCTGCATGGAATTTTCTTTATTTTGCCGTTTAATTCTTCGTTTCTTTGTTCAGAAGTAGCCTATGCTGTGTTTGCATGCTTGTGTGTGTGTGTGAGAGAGAGCGAGGCTTTCTGAAGATAGATTGTTTGCCTCATGTTCCCTTAAATCAAAGACAAGTATGAAAGCTTTGCTTTAATCATATTTTACACCGACCCCACTTATCTTTGTCGCCTGTTGTTTAATAGCTGTCAAAGCTGATACATCAGCCGCAGTTTGACTTGCCGCTTGCCTCCTAACATCCATGCTAATGGGCCGGCGGTGGTATACGCTGAACGAGTTTTGTTATAAAGCTGTATTACCCAACACGAAGATGGAATGAGAAGGGCATCCAGAGCATGCTTTATTGCACAAGGAATTTGTGTACTGTTAGTAGATAATTTAATAAAGGGAGTTACGTAAATGACACTGGACACACGTGTTACATATGTATCCATCCATTAAAAGGCTTTCTTTTCTGCTTCGGAATCGCGCATTTGACAGAACTACTTACTGGTGGCCTTCTCGATTGTTGTGAAGTGTAACAATGGTGCACTGTGTATTTAAGCGATGTATTACGTTGGTAACGCCCGCCGCCATTTTCGCCTGTTGCATATATCAAATGCCGAATGTAAAAGTGGCCGTACTGCCAAAAAGAGCCTCCATTGTGCCGCCTCCAGTTTACCACATTTTTGGCGACGAGGATGAAGTAATTCTTTGGACTTTGGCCGTTTCTTATGAGCGTCGCTGTTCGTTCAGTAGTCGCGCCATTTCGGACGACGATGGTTTTGTTCGGAACAGTTGGTGAGTTCGCTGAAGAAAATGGCGGGTGGACAGAGTACACTGAAAGGTCGGGATGCTTATTTTCGCCTAATGACGTTACGGACGAGGCTAAAAAGCGCTCTATTCTTTTAAGCGTGTGTGGTGCTAAGACTTACAAACGAATGAGAAACTTAGCCACTCCGCACAAGCCGGGAGATTTGTTGTATGACGATCTGATTGCTCTTGTCCAGAACCACCACAACCCAAAACCGTCAGTGACTGTGCAACGCTTCAAATTTTACAGTAATTTTCAGAAGCCTGGAAATTCTGTAGCAAAGTTTGTCGCCGAACTGCGTCAGTTATCGGAGCATTGCGAGTTTGGGACAGCATTGGATGACGTGCTGCAGGACAGGTTAGTGTGCGGCATCAATGACGAAGCAATTCAACGCTGCTTACTGGGGGAAGCCACACTCACGTTTAAGAGAGCTCTGGGAATTGCTCAAGGTATGGAATCTGCTAACAATGCAAAGGACATTCAGAGAGCTAATGGCTGTGTTCAAAGTGATGCGCATCATGTGAGTAAGGAGAGAAAAAACAAAGTAGTAGAATGTTACTGGTGTGGGGGGAGCCCATTTTGCAAATGTCTGTAAATTTAAACACACAGTTTGTCATAAGTGCAACAAAAAAGTCCACATAGCTAAGAAATGCGGGAGCGTTAAAGTCAACCCTAGACTGCAGAAGAGTTCTAGGAAGCCGCAGGCGTCGACACATCACTTAGAGGACCCACAGCAGGAGGAGGACTGCTCCTATACCATGTTCAGCATGACTGAGCCACGATCTAACCCACTTTATGCCGCAGTTAGCGTAAATGGAAAGCCTATCAGGATGGAAATTGACACAAGTGCATCCGCTTCAGTCATAAGTGAGGACACTTATGAGAAGTTATGGCCTGGTTCTGAGGCTCCGGCCCTTGTGGAGTCACCCATCAACCTCAGGACATATACAGGTGAAGTGATTCCTGTTACCCAGTCTAGGGTTGGGGTGTAACAGAATGGATGTGAAAGTGGTGAATTACAACAGCACACAAATGGGTCGTGAGAATGGTGACTTTATATATTTATAGGTGACAAACAGACAATAACAAATGTGATTTTTACACCAGTGATAAATATCATCAGGAGTGACCCAGGCCAAAATAATAAACAAAACAAACTCACAAACGAATCCCCCAAAGCTAACCTAACCTACAACAAAAAAGGGAAAGGAATTGTCTTTTGTTTCCCAACTCCCTATCAAAACACACAGAACCAAAACCACATGCAAAACAAAAATGGCAGTCACTCCCTACACACCGGATCAAACTCATACACACTGTACACACAGGCCAAGGCGACGGTATCCGAAGGGCGAAACAATATCGTAAACGAAAAACTGGGCAGAATAATCAATAACCAAATAGTCAAAACGAAACCAGCAAAAGTACAAAAGGGAGAAGCGATAATCAGGAAAACCACAAACAATCCAAAGTCATACACGATAAGCAAATACACAATCAAGACTAGCAAAGCGAAACGAAGCTGGGGAATTGTTCTATGGCGGTGCTTTTAAAACGGGAACCCGGAAGTGACGAACTGATCGGAACGAAGAGGGGTGATGTGGGCGGGGTCGCGCAGGCAGAACGGACGAATGGAGGGCGGACCTGGAACAAAAACACACACACCAGAAAATCCCACAGCACATAACAATTCCTTTGCAAGGTGCACTGGAGGTGGACATTGCTTATGGCAGTCAGACGGCAAAGAGCCGCTTGTTGGTAGTTAAAGGGGCAGGGCCGAGTTTGTTAGGCCGTGATTGGCTCAGGAAAATTAAACTCAACTGGGGGGAAATCAAGACCATGAAGGTGAGGTGTGCAGAGGATGTGATTAAAAAATATCGTGATGTGTTTAGGGATGAGCTTGGCACACTGCAGGGTGTTACAGTGAAGCTCAGTGTGGACCCTAATGCCACCCCCAGGTTTTTTAAGCCTAGGAGAGTGCCAGGTACAATGAAAGGCAAAGTTGAGAAAGAACTAGAAAGGCTACAACAGCTAGATATCATTGAGCCCATTCAGTTTTCACAGTGGGCAGCCCCAATCGTCCCTGTGTTGAAAGGTGATGGAACAGTGTGCATTTGTGGAGACTAGAAGATGACCATTAATCAGGCATCTTCTACTGAGGCATACCCAATTCCAAGGGTCGACGATCTGTTTTCTACTCTGGCTGGTGGGAAAAGTTTCATGAAATTAGATACGAGTCATGCTTATCAGCAGCTGCTCTTGGATGAAGACTCCAAACAGTTTATCACCATTAATACACATAAAGGACTTTTCAAGTACAATAGATTGGTTTTGGCGTTTTCTCAAGTCCAGCAATATTTCAAAGAACCATGGATAATCTGCTGAGGGGTATTCCACATGTTGCTGTATACCTTGATATGTTGTTGACAGGAAAAACAGAGCAGGAGCATCTGGATAACCTGGATCAGGTGCTGACGAGGATGTCCAAGGCGGGGCTGCGTTTGAAGCGTAGTAAGTGCACATTCGAGACACCAAGTGTCACTTACTTAGGTCACCAAATCACTGCTCAAGTCTTGCATCCAGTGCCAGAGAAGGTAAAAGCTATTAAAAAAGCTCCAAACCCCAGGAATGTTTCAGAGCTGAAGTCTTTCCTGGGGATGGTCAGTTATTATGGTAAATTCCTGCCTGACTTGTCCACTGTGCTGGCACCATTGTACGAACTATTACGACATGACTGTAAGTGGAAGTGGGGAGCTACTCAAGAGGCAGCATTTAAAAAATTGAAGGGACTGTTACAGTCTGCCGAACTGCTGGTACATTTTGATCCTGACAAAGAGCTGATTTTATCATGTGATGCCTCTCGCTATGGGATTGGGGCAGTGCTCTCACATGTGATGGGTCTGAACAGCCTATTCCGTTTGCCTCTCACACACTGACCAAAGCTGAAAGGGGTTGTTCTCAGTTAGACAAGGAAGGCCTAGCTATTGTGTTTGCTGTAAAACGTTTCCACCAATATCTGTATGGCCGCCCTTTCTAAGTTTTCACAGATCACAAGCCCCTGATGAGCTTGTTCAGTGAGAAACGGAGCATTCCACCTATGGCCTCGGCAAGAATCCAGCGGTGGGCTGTTACTCTTTCGGCTTACCAGTATCGAATCTTGTACAGAGCTGGTAAGGACAATGCAAATGCCGATGCATTGAGTTGCCTGCCATTACCAGACACTCTGGCGACAACTCCCCTTCCACCAGACACAGTGTTTTTGCTGGAAACACTTTCTGCATCGCCTGTAAATGCCCAGCAAATTAAATTGTGGACAGATAGGGATCCTGTTTTGGCTAAAGTTAAAAAGTTTCTACTCCATGGCTGGACACTCTCAGAAGGAGATGAGGAGCTAAAACCTTTTGCAAGGAGGAAGAATGGATTGAGTGTGCAAGATGGCTGCATCCTTTGGGGAACGCGGGTGATAGTGCCACCGCCAGGCCGAGCTCGGGTATTGGACGAAGTCCATGAGGCCCACCCAGGAATTTCACGCATGAAAAGCTTGGTGCGATCTTATGTCTGGTGGCCTAAAATGGATGAGGATCTTGAAAACAAGGTTAAATTCTGCTCAGAGTGTCAAAAGAACCAAAATCGGTCTCCACCTACTCCCCTATGTCCATGGCAGTGGCCTAGCGGGCCATGGTCCAGATTGCATATGGACTTCGCAGGACCCTTCATGGGTTGCATGTTCCTAGTGATGGTGGACGCACATTCAAAATGGCTGGAGGCCCACATTCTGAATAATATCACAGCTCCGGCGACTGTGAACACTTTGAGGCATATGTTTGCCACACATGGATTGCCGGACACCATTGTGACTGATAATGGTACGACCTTTACAGGTGAGGTGTTCCAGGAGTTTGTCAGCAAGAATGGAATCTGCCACACGCGCACAGCTCCTTTCCACTCTGCTTCTAATGGGTTGGCAGAGATGGCGGTGCAGACACTAAAAGAAGGACTTAAGAGGATGACTGGTGACAATGTGAACACCAAGCTTTCACGGTTCCTTTTCCAGTATCACATCACACCACAAACAATGACTGGCCAGACACCTGCTGAGATGCTAATGGGAAGAAGACTGAAATCTCACCTGGATTTGCTTCATCCTGATGTTGGAGCAAGGGTTGTGTTGCAGCAAGAAAAGCAAAAAAAATAGGCACGACCAGCATGCTAAAGCACATTGTCTCAACCCCAATGATGCTGTCTTTAAGAATTTTAGCACTGGTGATCACTGGGAGCCAGGAGTAATTGTGGAGAGAAGGGGCTCTCTCTCTTTTGTGGTGCAACTGACAAATGGGAAACAGGTGAGGAGACACCAGGACCACATTCGCAAACGTCATGTTTCGGTCACAGAGGTGTGTTCCGACCCATTTGCAATGCCTGAGTCGGAAGAGATTGCTGAACAGTCCACAGAGCCTGTCAGCGGGGTTTCAGACCCCCATGGGGTCACCAGTCAAAGTGATCCGTCCCTCAGTCCAAACCCAGGAGGTACATCCAGTGTTCCGGTGGTTCCCGATGAGGGGTCCAAGTCTGGAGAAGCAACAGGGACTTTGTGTCGTTCTACACGTTGTCGCAAGGTGCCTGTGACACTGAATTTAAAGCGGAATAGAGCTGGAAATGTTGAGTTTGGTTAATGTATGGTTATTATGTAAAGAAAAACTATGGAAAAAAAGACAAAGGATATTGGTTGTTTTCCACAAATTTTTAGCGTAATTTATACCCAAAGAAACCAGGAGTTAGCTATGTTTGTTTTGTTCAAGCTAGGGGGGAGAAGTGTTGTGAAGTTTAATAATGGTGCACTGTGTATTTAAGCGATGTATTAATTTGGTCACGCCTGCTGCCCATTTTCGCCTGTTGCATATAATAAATGCTGAATGTAAAAGTAAAGCAGTTTCTGCTAAAAAGAGCCTCCGTTGTGCCGCCTCCAGTTTACCACATCGATATTCTGTGGACTTTATGGTTTTCCTTGACTCTTGTTCATTTCCACTGCTCCATTCAACATACCCTGGCGAGAAACATTGTGGACCACGTAGCAAAATGTTTATTTTCATAATCTGCTATGGCCCACACAGGTGTTGGTGTCATTTTGACAAACAAGTGTAAAAATTTAAAAGTTCACTGTATTTTGAAAAAAGTTCTCATATACTTTTTAATGGAAAATGAATCTTAATGTCAGGATGATGAATTAGTTCAGTGGTACTGTGTTAGTTATCTGGATTGTGTTCTACAAATGGCCCATCCAATCATTTTCCACCACTTATCCTGGTGATGGTTGCAGGTAGACCAGGATTCTGTCTCAGGTGCCATATGGCACAAGGCTGGGGTACACCCTGGACAGGATGCCAGTCTATCACATGGCATGGGGCTGGGGTACACCCTGGATGGGATACCAGTACATCACAGGCCTCACACACACGCACAGTCATACACTACAGCAATTTAGAGACACCAGTTTGCCATGTATGAGGAAGCCCACAGGACACGGAGACAACATGCAAACTCCACACACGCAGCAAAAATGAGATTCAAACCCCTAACCCTGGGAGGTGGTGGGCAAAAGTGCTACCCACAGAGCCACTCTCCTTTAATACCCTCTTATCCCCAAAGATATTATTTATTGGTCAAAAATGCATTTTGGTCAAATGGACTGAAGACATTTCCTATTCAGAGCTGTTGTGTTGTAAAGAGATTTTCAGTATACTCCCACACAATGAGAGAAAATGAAGAAGCCTTCAGAAGCATTTGATCCCCCTCCTTTTCTGTTTGACCTGATGGAATTAAAGAGAGACCAGCCAGGCCTTAAATGGAAAGTCTAACTTTTCTATGCATCAGGAAACACTAATACAGGCTCCATTATATGCTGCCCAGGGAGGGCTGGATGACAAAGGCTGTTCCGGTGTGTTTATTTCTCTATGTTAGTGAATAGGTCCGTTTATTATAGGTCAATTAACAAAAATGAGAACACACAGCACTGAACCATCTAGCAGATATCTGAGAGATTCAAAGCACTGAGTCACACAGTTTCCCAATACAGTGAAAAATGATAATGTTTGCGTGGCCTATCCCAAAAAACGTAACAAAAGTTGAACCTGTCATGAACATTACCGTCACCTAAATTCCCAGGAATTTCAATTTAAAAAAAATTTAAATAGATTTTAATAACATGCCTTCAGAAATGAATCATATTCTCTGTAAGAATGCAACGATTATAAGGTAAAATGGTCATGACAACAAGGTTAGTTTGCAGTTATATATAAACGCCTGTCTCACCCTATCGTCGTAGATAAATATACTCTGGCACAAAAAAAGACAAGCGGTATTATCGAGCAAGGATGCGGAGAAATGATTGCAATGATAAATGCAACAGGCCATATATCATAAAACCAACTGAGCTGACTGACTAACCAAATCATCAGTGAACGGAATTGTCGTATGATGAGGTTTTAGCAAAACTGTACAGTAATTATTCATAGTCAGTGTCACTGGGTCCCAGGAGGTCATTTGTTAAATACTGGCTATTGTATTTCTATCTGCTCTAAACTTGTAACTATTGAACTTCTTGTGAATTATATTCTAAACAAATACTGGAGAGGTGGGAAAACAGGACTCGAGTGAGGATTGCTCTTCAAGGAAGGGGTGATCTGCCAGAAATGCTCAACTTTCAGGTGAGCTATGATGTTCCGAGAGTGGATCATTTCCTTGCTGTCAAAGGTAATAAGAGCCAATGCTGCAAATTAATGTTTTCGTTGTAAGAACTCCCATAAGATTAATTTAAAAATTTTCAAATTCTGTTTGTTGTAGGCTTAAAGATAATACGTCGTCATGCTGGTCTTTTTCTAGCCATGAGCTCAGTGTATTTGACAACTAATCCTCAGAATCTTTCCAGGAGCTTATACAATTCAAATGGACATCGTGTTTTTTTTAACGATATGTATTTATGAAAAGGTGATTTTGCCATTAAAATGAAGGCCTAAACTAGCACTGGGGCTCAGTGGTTAGCACTGATTGGCACTTGAAACCTACCTCCACGCCACATGTGGAGTTAGCATGGTTTTGCGATGTTGTGCAGGTTCCTCCTACGATTGAAAGGCATACAGTTAGGCTAATTGGTGTGTCTAAATTAGGTGTATGATGTATCGTTAATGTATGATGGATAGCATGGGGAATTGGATTGATCCGGGACACCAAGCTTACAAGAGTGGGGTCGATGCGACAAACCCAGAGCATGGGAAATGTTGCCATTTTGTCGGGACAGAAAAAAACAAAACGGAGACTTCTGGGGTGGATGGATATTAGCATCAGTTTAAGAGACACAAGACAGAAAGAAATGACTGGTGAATAAAACTGATATAACAGCCTGGATACCTCACCTGTACAAAATCCCTTTCCACGCTTGTGTTTTCTATTCTTTTCGTCTTCTTCACTTTCCAATTTCTCCCAGAGAAAAATAAAATCTTTACTTTGACTGGCAAGCCCATCCAGTGTGATCCTATGCCTTCCTGGAACTGGCTCCAAGCCAATAGTGACCATGTGCTGAAGAAAGGGGTGGAAGATGGATGGACTTACTACTTTGGTTCAGATCTTTGTCATTGTAATGCCATCCATCCATCTTCTGACCGCTTACCCTGGTCAGGGTCGTGAGAGAACTTGGAGCCTTTCTCAGGCAGCACAGGGCACAAGGCAAAGGTAAAACTTGAAAGGGATGCCAGTCCATCTTAGGGCACAAGGCTGGGGTACATCCTGGACAGGATGCCAGTCCATCACAAGGGACAAAGGTGGGGTACAACCTGGACAGGATGACAGTCCATCAATGGGCACATGCACACTCACACTCAGTCTCACACACACACACACACACACCAGATATTTTATAGACACAAATTAGCCTAACTACATAACTTTGAGCTGCTGGAGGACCTGAATAAAACCACACAACACAGGGACAAAGTGTAGACTCCACACACTCACAGCTGGAGTGGGATTCAAACCCAAAACCATGGAAGTGTGAGGAAAGAGTACTGACCACTGAGCAACCCATTCAGAAATATCCTTGGTGATGTATAATTAATGCATAAAGCAATCCTTCACATAGATTGGGCAAGAATTTACCACAGGTTGAAGAAACAAAGGATAAATACAGGTGGAAGATGAACGTGAAGATAATTGAAGGATCAATCACTGCAGTCAATTAAAGCCTGAATTGAAACCTACTGCAGCACAGTCCTTGGAAGCACATCAATCACATATTGAATTTCACACACTGAATTGTTTGTTTCCTTAATCTCGTGGTGTCAATATCAGAGGTCTCATAAGTCAATTAATGCAGACATCCAGCTTTTTCAGTTCTTTGTTGTGCACTGTTCTGCATTAAATGTGACACTTTCAGAAACCAAACACTGAAAATGTAAGCAGCAATTTGCAGCTGAATTTGGTAGTGAATCCACGGCAGTCATGAAGGTGTCACAGTCTACGATGGGTATCCTTTCCCTTTGGATTGTAATTCTTCTAATCTTTTTAAAGTACGCAGTTTCTCAAGATGAAATATCCAAGTTGCTTATGGTACCCCAGTACACTTTTATTAGTGTGAAAAACTCCCCGCCACTCCTCCTGTTCACCATCACTGTCATGTAACTTCTTTTTGATTTAATCTGTTGTCTCTGCCCCCGACCCTGACCCCCCGAACACTCTGACAGTATCCGTAAGCCCCCAGCTGGCCTCTGCCAAGACAAATCTGGGCTTGTTTTGCTGGATAAAAAAGAAATTCGATTTTCTTCATCCACACTTCGTGGGTAGTTTGAGATGTGCTTCAGATCTGGTTGATTTTCAATTAATCTTTATAACTGAACTTCTGGCTCCCAGCAAAGCCTACAAAATAAATACTTATACGTACTGCAGAATTACAGCTGTGTGTTTTAGATAGGGTAGCATTGCGACAGTTACAGAAAAAGATTGTGAACTCCTTTTTATCGGAATTTCTGTAAGATGGCTCGTAAAATATGATCTGATGATCACCAGCGCCACAATAGTAAATAAAGAGTGGTATTTAACAAACAACACACAATAATTTACTTTGCCATGTCTTTATTGCACAAGTGGTTTAAAAAATCAAGGTCAACCGAATGCTTTTGTATCTGCATGTCAGACCCATACAGCAGGTCAGTGGTATTTTGGCCCATTCCTCATTCAATGGTGGAAGTATGTCTCACTCTCTGGTTTGATGACTTGAGTACAGACACTAAAGGTGAGTTATGATTACAGGGAAGTCAGGGAGGATGACAGGGGTGGTATTTCCCACCGCTATGACAACAAGATGATTGAACCAGCATCTGGTGAGGAAAATGATCAAATTGACATTTTTTTAGGAGCTGGGCAATTGCTTTCCCACACACCACTGTGGGATATCCCCATCCTTTCCTGTCTCAGCCTTTTCACCCCACAGGAGATTAGCCTTATATGTAAATTCACTCATGGCACCTTCACACAGAAGCCTGGTGGGGAGGGACTTAGCTGGTATTAAGCCGGGTAAAGACCTGTCCTAATTTTGCATTTCAGTTTTATTACCCATTCAATACCTATGCTGTACCACATGACCTATTTTTCTTCGCAGTAAGACTCTTCGAGTGCCTTCTTTGCATGTGTTTCACTTCCTGTACGTCTTTTGGACTTCTTGCCTGAAAGGCCCTCTGCAGATCACACCACAGCATGAGGTCAGGACTCTGTGTGATTTGGCCTTTCTTAAAATATGTAATTCATTCTCTTGTTGATTCCCTTCTGTTCTCCATCACCGACATGCTGAGTGGTCTGGCTTGAGGTGAGTTTCAGTCCACAGACACACACCCTAACGTTCAGATGAACTCCAAAAGGTTCAATCCCATTTTCAAAACTGTATATTTTTACCAAGTGTGTTCACGTTATGTAGTTCCGGCACTGCTACGCTTTTGTGAATACGTCACATGGTTGATATAATTAACTAAACAGCAGAGGAATTGTTCAAATGTAAACAGTTCATCATGATGTTTGAAAATTAAAAAAAAAATACACATAAAAGCCTCTGGGCCCTTGAGCAAAGCCCTAAACCCTAAAAACTACAGCAGGGATGCTGGATGAAAATGCCGACCCTGCATTCTGACCGAAAATTCATTCTCACCTGTGTGTGAGTTTCATGGAGAGCACGATGGGATATGCGGCAACGACAGAATTCCTATGTACCTGTTCTTGAGACTTCATTTGCCATTAGTATAAGTACATTTCATTATGCTTATATTTTTTCTCCTTTTTAATCATTCAGATAAATAACGGAAATTAGCATATTCTTTAGCATATTCAAAAACATCACACAATTAAAAGAAAGGGGTTCTAATTATACAACCCACCAAGGTGTGATTCCCTTTAATGAAATGGTCATTTTGAGACCTCAAGCCTGAGCTGTACC
The DNA here is from genome assembly GCA_009936485.2 of Gymnarchus niloticus. Classification (NCBI taxonomy): domain Eukaryota; kingdom Metazoa; phylum Chordata; class Actinopteri; order Osteoglossiformes; family Gymnarchidae; genus Gymnarchus; species Gymnarchus niloticus. The sequence goes on along the minus strand of JAACJT020023521.1, from coordinate 8,505 downwards.
ACAAAACAAGCACTGTCACAATCTCCATGGTAACGCAGGAGACGGCTGTGAAGAAATGTGGAGGTGGTGTTCTCCTGACATCCTTCCGGTTCCCCGCGGTACTCCACAGTGACCCGCTCTGCTCTTTTTTCCATCTCTCTTTCTTTCCATCATTCCAGGAACCCATTTTAAAGTGGTAAGATTTTTTTTTCTCCTAAGACGTACTCGATAGGTTACCATGTATGCTCAGAGGAATTCAGTAACTAGGGGTATGGCTAATTTCTTATGTATACCAAACCAGTCACTTTGGCTTCCAGAACTTCCTAAAAGGCAGATACGTCATGTGTTAAAAGATTCCACTTTACACCCCATTGCAATTTTTGGAAATATGGCCTTCCTTTTTATGTCAATGACTATATTAATAAGTCTGGTCATCCCCCTCTATCTTTCTCACTAACATAATGTTTTTGTCTGCCGGTGATTGGATTTTTTTTACTTATCATACCGCTTTGGATTTTGTGGTGTGTGAGAGCTCCAGGAAAGTGTCTCTTAGAGATCGCAATGCTCTGCTGAACAGCGGCTGAACCTCTTGTCCCTGTCTGTGTACTGTATGTATTCATTTGCAGCTACTGGATTCACTGTTTACAAGAGCAGCTTGTTTGCTTTAACAAGCAGGTATGCCTAGAATGCAGGTTTATGTACGCTTACACAAACATGCTGGTGGCACACTGGCCTCATACCTGTAGGGTTAGGGGTTTGGATCGTGTCTTCTGCTTGTGTGTAGATCGGTTTCTCTGAATTGCTCATAAAGTGTGATTCTGTGTGTGTGTGTGTATGCAAGGATGTGGACTGCAATGGACTGTAGTCTCATCCAGGGTGTAACCCTGCCATGTGCCCTGTTTCGCCTGAGGTAGGTTCTAAGCCCCCTTCAACTCTGGCCAAAATAAATGGCTGGAGGGTATTATTAAGTGTATGTATGCATCCAAATATCCATTATTTTTCATTAACTTTTCCAGTCGCATTTATTTTTCTAATATTTGGAAAGTGATCCAAGAATTTGAACTTCCGGAAGTACATGAAGTTTTAGTCAAGAAAAATCATAGAACAAACTTTCGCTGCACTACAAATAGTGTCAGTCAAATCGGGTGTCAATGGAGTCATGCAATTCTTATCACTTATCATTATGAAGAGATGCCGGTGATGAGTGACCTTGGTGAGATTGAACCAGAAAAGAGCGAGTGGTCAAGTCCTTTGGTTTTTGTCCTGAAAAGGGACCGTAGTCTACGTATATGGATAGATTTTAGAAAAGTGAATGCACCATGTTTTGATGCTTATCCAATGCCAAGGACTGAAGACCCGTTGGAGCGTCTGGGGAAGGCCAAGTTTATTACTAATTTGGAACTGCATAAAGGCTATTGGCAAGTGCTACTGGCGAAGACCTTCAGGCCTTTTATGGTATTCCATATACGCAGTGGACTGTATCAAATTATGGTTATTCCATTTGGGCTCCATGGAGCTCCGGCAGCGTTACAGCAGCTAATGGCTCTCATGCTGCAGGAATGTGAGTCGTTTGCTGCAGCATATCTAGACGATGTTATCATTTACATCACCAGTTGGTAAGACCATCAGAACCACCTGCAACAGTTCCTTTCCAAAATTGAGACCGCAGGCCTCATGCTGAGTCTTCCAAATACGAATGGGCAAAGGAGGAGACCCAATACTTGGGGCATAATCCTTGCAAAGGAAAAATCTCACCTGAGCTGGACAAGGTAGAAGCCATCAAAAATAGTTCAAGACCAAGGACAAAAAAGCAAGTTTGGTTATTCCTTGGAGTGCTGGGCTTGTATGGAAGATTCATACCACATTTTGCTACCCTGGTCACTCTACTCGTAAACCTCACCAGAAAATCCATATGAAACCCTGTACAATGGATAGAAGAGCATCTTTATAGCCCTTAAGAACTGACTGTGCTCACACATAGTTCTAAGCAGTCTGGATTTTGGGAGGCTGTTCATAGTCCAAGTGAATCATTTGGTGTTGGCATTGGAGCAATGTTGGCTCATGGTGAAAAGGGGGGAGGAGAAGCCAGTACTCAGTCCCAAACTCCTAAGGAGAGAGACCAAATATTCCACCAGAGAGGAGTGTCTAGCAATAAAATGGGCTTTATGGTAGTGCCTTCTTAGGCGTGAGTTTGTTCTAGAAACAGATCATCAGCTCTATCCTGGCTCAACTCAGTGAAGGACAAGAATGCTAAAGTTACAGGATGGTACCTAGCACTACAGCCCCTCCAATTTCAGATATGACAAAAAGCAGGAAGGCGTGACCTCATGGCTGATTATTTGTCCCGACTACCAGACCTGGTGGTGTTTGGAGAGGCGGAAAATAACGTGATGGAGTAGTCATTACAAATTCACAGGCCAAAAATGGCCAGAACAGACAGCTAATGAATTGTGTGAGTGAGTGAACACATAAACACAGTAGATTAAGTTATGTCATAATGCATATGCACATAGCATTTTTTCATCACAATACCACAGTTTCAGAATATGTGGTTTATGCATTAAATGTACTTTGGGGTTTTGGCTGAAACCATTTGCTGGCAAAAGGTAGTTGCAAGAGGATCAATGGGTAGATATATGTAGTTTGTGTTGCCAAAGCTAACTGGGCTGTGCCACAGAGTTCAGAACTGTGGGGGTCATTGTAGTGTAATGTGATAAAATACATTTCACAAGTTTTGTTTAACATACATGTATTTTTGTTAAAGTGTGTTTGTTATGTTTTATTGTAATGCTTCCCTGATTTTGGACTGCTGTTGGGAAAGAATTGGTGAATGCTTCCTTAACATTCCTGAATCACCCACCCATGGGCAAGATGGTTGAGCCAAGGGGTATAAAAGGAAGTTTCCATGGCATTGGGGGAGTAGGTCTTGACGAAAGCAGCACCGAGGACCCGCTTTGTGTGATTTTATTTCTGTGGGGTTTTTTTTGTGTGTGTTTCTAGCCCATTTTCTTTGTATTTCCTCTGTCTCTGTAAATACTCCGGCACAATGGAGGATTGTCACTGTATGCATATCTGCACTGGTGAAGGCAAATAAACCAGCAGCGCTTTGCTGCGGGCCCCTGCCCATGCCATCATTTGAACTTTGTCCGTGGCCTCTGGGCGATTACAGTCCTCACCCTACATTTAGTGAGACAGTGATTCATCAGGTTGGTATATCTGTAACCCTCCAAACATCTCGCCAGGAAAAAGCCTCAGTACTGTTCAGCAAAAACAGTCTGACTGTATGTTTCATCTAAATAGAGGAAGCTCGTCTGTCCATCCATCCATCCATCCATCCATCCATCCATCCATCCATCATCTTCTTCCACTTATTCTGGGGGGGTTATCCCAAAAAGAAAGCGTGCAATACTAAATGTGGACCCCAGTGTTTAACTGTTTTCAAGTCTGGGTAGAAGATGTACATTAAAAAAGAAAGGGAAAAAAAATAGAAACAAAATGGAATTTTTTTTTGCTTGCTGATACAAAGTCTTGTGTGGGAGCTGAAATCATGGTGTGAATTATCCTGAGTAGGAGATCATCTTATGAGGACTGACAGTCTCACAGACTGTGGAGAGCTCATTATCATTCCTATAGCTGAAAATATTACCGCATCTCAGTCAAAACAAAATAGATACACAGATAAAGTTTGCTAAATGTACTTTGTAGCACGACCTAAGCTTTTAGGGTGTAGTACATTATAGTCCCTAAAGTGAGAGGGAAGACATTTAAGAGAGGCTAAATAAGGGAGGATGGAAAAGTTTTGTTTTTTTTTGTTAGCTTGAATGTACTGATCCTCATACAAAATGGCTGCTTGATGTAGGTCAGGATCAAAAAACTAAACTATTAAAATGAATCTTGTCATAGGTGCAGCAGTAAGACAGTTTTGATATATAGTTACACTTATGACACATTAAATATGGACCACAAACACACACAGAAACTTTAACTAAGTACTAATTGAGTGCTTTGAATAATTTTCACAATGCCTAGATGGTTTTATCACATCAAAACCATCTGTGGTTACTCTTTAGTGCTTTTCCTTTCACAAATAACTCGTTCTCGTACCATAATGTAATGTAACCAGACTCCCCCTGTCGGTAGGCTTAGCCTCTGTAACCCAAGCTAAGGTGAAGAGTTGTACAAGGTAGAAAAGATCTGCATGGTAGTGATTCTAATTGCCTGATATGCCTACATAAGTTGGAATATCATCATGTGACGTATTTTCAAATTGGAGCAGGGTGGAGACAGAATTGACAGAAGGAATCTTGATTCTTGGAGATATTCATGCAGATTCCCTAATAGATCGGCCAAATCAAAACTTAAGAAATGTTGGCAGTTGGCTGATGCCCCGAAATCTCAAAGTGCAGAAGGTCAAAGTAAGACAACACAAGCCCAGGGTCTCTATCTTTCAGAAGGACCAGCCTCTGTCAGTCCAATCCTCTCCATTGCTTTCTAAATCACACAAGAGCACAGTAAGGGGCTCACTTCCTACCACTGACTGCCTGCTCCATTCTCTGGGGCTGCCTTTAATCCCCACATTGAGAAGGCGGTCTGCTGCAGCCATGGCTGTTTAAGAGAGATTTACGTGCTGAAGTGAACCCGGTGTTACTGACATGACCCGACACTGTCCGTGCCCTCCGACACAGACATTTTTCATGTTTTACTGTCAGTGTTACAGCACACGCACTAAATAATTTGGTTTTCACAACCAGGAAGGACTGGTAATATCACTTGTATGAATTATTCTACAATGCCATCAAAACCAGCCAGAGTAATTGAACCGTAATAAGTCAATCATGCTCACAAGTTAAACATAAAGCCCTACTTATGGGAGTCTGCATTATTAAACAGAAACAACATGGAAGGCAAGCCTATGCATTGAAACCAACCAGGTGGGACTTTCATCCGAATGTGTCAAATAGCGAACGGCCTTACCTGGAATATCGATTCTAAAAACTACGGAATACCTTCCATCCATCCAACCATTTTTCCAATCCGCCCTGTCCTATGTTGTGTCGTGGGACAGAGGGATCTGGAGCCTATCCCAGGTAGGTTAGGGTACACTATGGAATACGTAAGGTCAGCAAATCTTAGTCAAAGGTGTTGAAATGTGTTATGGGTCATTTCGATCGTTCATGCAGCCAGTTGAATGCAGCGGTGATGCCAAAGTCCATGTGAGGTCATTTAGTAAACTGTTATTGACTACTGGGGACTGTATAACTAGATAACGCGCGTAAAATTTTCCACCTATGTCCATCCATACATCCATCATAAATACCACTTACCCAGCACTAAGTCATGGTGGAGCTGGAGCCTGTCCCTGGAAATATGGGGCAGAAGGCAGGGGGCAGTTTATTAATGTAAGTTTCAAAAGTTACACGTACCGGCCAGTAATATGAATAAATGAGTCCATATGTATGTAAATAAATAATCCAGGTGCCCTTTTTGCATTCTTCTAAGGAAATGCTGCTAGCCACGTCTCGGCTTCTGTTGTAACAGCTTAATCACAACACTACAGAGGCCTGCTCGTCTGCCGGAGCATATCCAAAATGGAGAAGAGAGACAGAACCAGACTTGCATTGATTCGCCCCTCTGAAAATAATGACACTGCTCCGTGAATTTAATTTATTTTGTCTGTTTTTTTTTTTTTTTCCTGCACAAAAGCCGATTTATTCATGACCATATAAAGTTAATAGGGAGAAGACGTGCTCCACGTGGAACACAACAGACTTCTGGAGAGAATTATCGTTTTTTATCGTGCAGATTTTCATTTTTTCTGTTAAATTCTTTGGATAAAATAAATGGGCCAATCATGGCAACAGTTTTATACAAAAGAATGTTATGAGATAATGCTAAATGGCTCGTATTAACATAAATTTGAATATCTTTTAAGTGCCATCACCTGCGAGATGTACAAAAATGTAAATGATTAAGGTAAGCGACAAACCACTTCTTTCAGATTTAGGATATATTAAGTGGGTAGCTAGACGTCAAATAAAAAAACGGGTCATGGCACCATTGACAATAACTTTGTGGCTGATGAAGTGTGCTTTTTCTGAACTAAGGAAAAATTTTAAATAAAGAGATTAAAGTATGACATTTTTCTGGAATAAATTGTTTAAAAAAATTGTTCAATCACGACATTGTATTTCCCTGAAATTATGTATGTATAAGCTTATTTCAGACTGCATGTTTAGCAGTTAACCAGAATGCATGCTTTTTTGAGTGCATTGCATGATTCTGCGAAATGCTTTAAAATGTATCACCTATTCGTTTACCTCCAGTAAGATGACAAGAATAATCAGTCTGCAAAACAGTATTTTTGTTTACTGCGATTGGCCATCACACGGTTAATGTTCTGCTGATTGAATATACCTCTGTTTAATTGCCTGACCTAACACAAAATTAGCACTGAGCTTCCAGCCAATGAGCCATGAAGCTGTCTTTACCCATCCAATACCTTAACAAGCTTGCAAATGCCACATTTGTTTCCACTGATGAAATTAATTATCCCTGGAAAAATATGTTGCGTGTTGATTTGTTTTTTTTTTTTTTAAAGTACTTTCAGACTTTCGAGAATGTGCACTTCATTCTTTCTCGTGCCCAAACTTACTGGCAGAAAGGACCCAAAGATGGGCTGCCCAAGATAGCAAAGCATGACGGCACCAGTGGCGAACCAGGATTGCACCTTACCTCTGTAAACTGTACGTAGCTGTCTTTCAGCGGCTCAAATTCAAAGAGGCATCTGAGGCTTCAGCCACACACCTCACTGGGCCTTCAAGTACCGGCTACCCTTAATTTCTTTATTTACTGTCTGTGCCCTAAATGCCAAAACGCATAACTTTTATATTTCTCTATATGTCCTTGACACACCAGCCAACTGTCTGCTGACAGCACCAGACAAGAAACTTACACTTAACCTGAAACGCCATCCACCCGGCAACCAACAATAACATGATGATTCCACTGCTGCAGCACCCTCTCTGGATGAAGTCTGTCATTGGTATTAACTGTTTACACTTTTTTCCAGGAAAATAATTGTTTAGTCAGACATTTAAAAGCCTGCTTTAGCTTCCTTTGACACAGTGAGGCTACCTTCCAGAATATGTAGCCTGTATATCCACAAAGGTTTTGAAAAACCATTGACTATATAGAAACACACAATAAGCTCGGGTTAGCCTAACAAAAAAATGCGTTGGAATAAAAGGGTAATAAAAATTTAGCTGAGTGAACAGGTAAATAAATACACTGATATTGACATTGATAAATTCACTTTGAGTTTGCTAAGGAAACAGAATGGGGCGTACAGTGTTTTGCTGAGCATTTCTTATGTCAAAAATGAAGAAACCACCAGTAACTGGTAATAGATTTTAACAACAATAACCAAAGCTGTATGGGAAACTGCAAGAAACTGAGTAATGGCTGAAGGTGGGTGATTGTTTGTGTCAGCACAGTAAGTGATTACCGGTCCTGGGCCTAAAGGCAACAAAACTTAACTGGTGCTTGTTAATTTGAATAGATTGTTAGGTCGTTAGGGATATATTGAAGATGACTTAAGGTAAGCGACGTTTGGGGATAGATGGGGTTAGTTAGGAGGAAATAATTATGTAGGGGTTTAAGTTAATCGTATTTGCAATGATTTGATTACCTTTTTAGTGGTTTTTTTTTTTTTTTGTATTTTGTTTACTTTCGTTAAAGCGGCTCCGTGTTTTGTGCAGAGGTTTTTGGTTTACAGTTTTTTCAACCCTTGGTGTCCTGCTAATATATCCTGTCTTGTAGGAGTACTTTACCTCGTAACCTGTCACGCATCATTTAACTTAGGAAAGGAATATTGTTTATGCTTTTGAATGCTGGCATGGATGTACACTATTCGCCCAATAAATGTGCACGCCAGTGATCATGTTGCCCGGTCCACCCTGTACATCGGGCTCCATTTTACAGACCAAATATGGACTCTGAATTCTTCTGACGGGCAACATATTTCATCATTTTACAATCTATTATACACAGAATGAACTGCATTGAAGCATAATAATGTATTTAAACTTGGGTTCAAGAGATTATAAATGTCAATTAAATGGATTCATATGTTTGAACAGATCTGGGATTAAAAAAAAGAAATGAGCTCACGTGGACAATAGAATCCCATATGCCTAACCTTCCAGAAAAAAACTTTGGAATATCACAAGTGAAAAATGTGAAAGCATGAAGAAGGAAGAGACTTTCACATGTGTTTTTTTTTTTTTCCTAAGTAAATCTAAAAACATATGTATATTTATCAAGTATCATTCAGTGGGTCTTCTTCTCAATCTAAGAAATGGGGATTTCCATCCATCCATCCATGCATCTTTTTAACCGATTCAGAGACATGGCAAGAAGGTCCTGGAGCCTACTGCACCAGGGGTACACTCTGGACAGGATGCCAGTCTATCACAGGGCACAAGGCTGGGGTACACCCTGGACAGGATGCCAGTCTATCACAGGGCA